>JAVTVY010027236.1:0-116053 GCA_036873755.1 Hanleya hanleyi
TACAATTTATGAATCAATAAAAATCAAAACAACAAGATAATTTATTTAGAGCTACCATCCCCCAACCAGTTAAATCCACCTGTTTTGACATGAACTGAACAGTTTTGTGATAAAAATATCTCACCCTCAGGGGATTTCCTCCAGGGGTGCATGCCAATCTTCATGTGAGGTCCCCAAGCCTGGTGTTTCCAAGCTGACAATTCACACAATCATAACAATGGCATTTAATCCACACTGCCTTGATCAACCTGGATAGATCTGAAAGTGATATTGGGACAGATAGATATGGATATTTCGCCATGTTACATGACCCATTAAATTTGACTGCAATTATAAGGTGGAGTACATTATAATAACCTGCAGTCCATACAGCAAAATATTTATTGAGGCCAATATCAATTTTTTAATATGTCAAGGGAAACTTGTTGATAAAATAAATAGCTGAGACTCTCAGGTCTACATCACTGTTCAGCCCAGTTCTTTGCTTATTAAGTTATGAAAAACAGAAAAATTTTAGTTATATTTATAAGTTACTTACCATATCACTAGCTGCTATCATCACCATCTGCAATACAGTTCTTCAAACCTCCAAGTAGTTCTAGCTTAACAGGAATAAATCCATCTGATTTCTGCAGTTGGAGAGGTCAGCCATTTTGATTGTTATCGTCTGGTGGCGCCCCCAGTGTTCAATTAAATTTTCAAGGGCAGATAACTCCACTCATTTTGGCAAAGACAGTTCAGAATATAAAGATTTTTTGAAACAGAAATTATATATATTATACTTAGTGATATGATGAAGAGGATAATATAAAGTATTCTTTAATGGGTATTTTTTTGTTGCTGACATTATGTTAGAACTGATTCTTCTAAAAATATTTTGCCATTTTGTCCAATTTTACTATAAAATCATGGATTTGGAATGACTATAAAATCTGAATTCAACAAGATTTCTTATCTAATATGTGTGAGACGTGTTATTAATGTCTTTATTCTATTCAAATAGAAACCCATAGTACTGATCACTTTAAAATATCAAAAAATATGTTCACATTTCTGAGTAATATGTCAGTAACCACATGTGAATATTTTACACAGTTGTAGCTATTTTGAAATGTGAAGTACAGATCTGATGTTTGGTGGTTTCATTGAAATGAGATTTGATGTCACTGAGTGAAATCAAATCAGCCAACTTTAAGCTGGGTTATTCCCAGAGCTAATTAATATAACTGAAACTTGTAAACATGTAGTTCTAATTTATAATGTTATGTTACTGTAACAGTTTGTGGGAAAATTCCAATAATCTAGAAATCCTATTGGATTGAATCTTATAGGATTTTTCAGAATCTATTATAATAGGATTTTTTCAGAATCTTATAGAATTTTTCAGACTCTTATATTTTAGAAGCTCATATGATTTTTTAGAATCTTTAGGATTTTTCAAAATCTTATAGGATGCTAGAAGATATTTTTGCAAGGGGAAGTCCCCCAGGTTATGCTATATAACTGACAAAGTCCAAGAAGTGTCTTTGAGGAGTACCTTAGATTATGCAGAACAAAAACAAAGTCTCAGAAGTGTCTCTGAAGTCCCCTAAGTTTTGCTGAAGAACTGACAAAGTCCAAGAAGTGTCTTTGAGGAGTACCTTGGATTATGCCGAACAAAAACAAAGTCTCAGAAGTGTCTCTGAAGTCCCTCATTTTTTGTTATGAAATTGACAAAGTCCATGAAGTGTCTTTGAGGAGTCCCTTGACTACTGCCTTTTTCTAATGAAGTACCTTTGAAGTGTGCCAATATTTTTCTCTGTCGTTGAAGTGCCTTTCAAGTGTACTCTTCAGAGGCACTTCTAGGCACACTTCACATGAAGTGTGACACTTCTGGACAGTAAGGGTGTTGACCGCTCTCTCTTGCAGGAAACTAGCCTATGTTTATGTATAATATGACTTTCTTAATTTGGTGCTCATGCTAACATGACTTAGGTCTGGATGGACGCCACTTCTTTTTAAATAGACGACGGCTGAATATTGAATGACGGAATAGACGCATGTATGTATATATCTCATTCATTGTCACATACGTTGGATATTTGAGACGTTGAACAATTTTTTTATGAGTGATTTTATTATGCGCTACGTTTTAACGAGGACAAGACGTAATGCCTTAATTTCTAATCAACAGTCCCCAATCTCATTCCAATACATTTGGATATGACCTTTGCGACGTCTAGTGAGGCGGAAAAAGCCTCTTACACAGAGTAAATTGACACACTGCATGTAAAATGAATGAATTATCCGGATTCCAAATGTGAGACTGAACTAGTCTTAGAAATCATGGAGAGTTAGTAAGTAGTTCTAAATCATAATACCATGAACTACCATGTACTAATATAAACTGATTACTAAAAATAATGGAATTATATTTCGATAGCTACCGATTGGAAGATATATTTATATCATGATTTAACAACCACATTAATGAGTTTATCGGTCAGGACCTTTCGCAGGTAGTTTATACACTTCAAATGTTTACTCCAATTTAATACAATCCAAGTGACTCATCCGTTTTGTCAAAAAATTTTCAGTTACTCATCAACCAGTCCACCGACTGGTACCGGCTGCTACTTGCTTGTGTTTTCGGGTCGTACTCCCACCTCCACCACCTGATTACTCACTATCTATATTTTCTCGCGGCCAGTGTCCGGACGATCAGTTTTTTTTTTATTTAGTATGCGTTCACATAAACTACTCTCTTGTCGATATTCATGACATTCAACTGCCAGTAACCCGAAATACTTAGAAAACGCCAATACTAACATACATGAAAATGTAAGCACATTCGATCATATCATTTCGTGTTTTGTTACTATTTTCGTGTTATAATTACTTTAATTTCAGTTATCTGTCGGGCATTGCAGGTTTGTTTTCTTGGTATTCTTGCACTTACTAGGTTTACCCTATGTTGAGGCGATTACTCATGCTCATCCATTAACATCTGATCTCTCATCACAGCTCTCGAGCTAGCGTACCTAATTCCGCTTAAGCCGGTGCTAGAGGCCGTGTGGGTACTTCATAGTCTCCACATGAACATGAACATCTGCATAAAGCGCGGCTGCGATACTAAGGCTACGTCCGAGAATCCACGGTATTGTCGGGTCTGAGTAGGTATGGTTGCTCTTTAGTCGCCAGCCGTCGTCTGATTTCCCCACCTCTTGTCCATCTCTTCAATATAATATCTTGTTATGTTGATAGCCGACGTGCTATTTTTATATGGATACCAGTAGTTTCTGGCATGGGAGATTCGACATGGCAATAACCTCACAAGCTTGGAGAAAATACTACTTCTTGATTTTATAACTTATATTCAAATATTAATTTTTCGTACGTTTTGAACAGTCATTATTACGTAAATGTAGCTCACAGCAGAAGTTGACATTGACTCGACATTTACGTCGTAAACCAATAACAACAATTAATATATTAATATAGGTATATAGCTATACCATTCATTGTATTAGAATATATCACTGTAAGTGAATAAGCACAATGCTGTCGTTCATGACGTCACTGGAACTACACACATATCATATAAGGGTTTGTGATACCGTAGTAGGGAAGGGTACTGTAAATTCTCAAGAATGCATTTCTCTCAACAGAGGGTTGTTGAGCCAATTGGACCCAAATTAGACGTCATGGAAGCGATTTTACAAACTATAACGTATACACAGAGGTGATTCGATTTTTCCGGTGTTGCAGAAATCTAACCATTTATAGTATATTCGTGCTATACCTCCCCGAGTATAGTTCTGGTCGTCTATTTTCGCCCAGGAATTCCAAAAAGAAACTGTAATTGGCAAACGAGACAGACGAACGGTAAATCCTAAATCATTAATGGTTTATATACATAATTATACACCGGCAAAATGAAGCAGCACAGTTGGTGAGTAGGACAATAAACTAGAATTCATGGACTTGGAAATGCCTCGACTGGTACAGATACTATAGTACATGTAGGATTGCATTATTTATTTAATACACAATATATGAGCGGAAGATTCGCATCTTTACTCCTCAGACTCGTCACAGGTAATGCGTCTCTGGCAGATACATTTAACAGTCGCCAATGAGAACTAAGAACAATAGAACAGTTATCAATTGCTGGTGATCCACAGATGTGCTGAAAGATTTGCGTGTTAAAAGAAGGACAGATGCTCGTTTCATATAAATAATTTGGTTTCTATATACCGGAAAGGCAAAAAAAGGTTCAGTATTTTCTGGAAAATAGATACTCTTGCCAAATATATTTATTACAAGGTATTGGGAATGGATAGAACAAGCAAGGCCGCCCCGGAAACATCTTCCAGACAACACTCACTAACAAGAACTAAGATCGGTACCTAGATTGGAATAAATGAACTTGAACTGAACAGATATGTGCAGCCAAACATGGACAGCGACTGTATTTATGAATGTGTGGCTTTCTATACTCCACAAAATAAAAAAAAAGGTATCTGCAAATTAGATACTCTAGACAAAAATAGTTATTCTCAGCTACCGAAAATACAGACTTTTATATTTAAGAGGATTTCTCGGTATTCGGTCATGTTTTCTCGGTATTCGGTCATGTTAACTTTATGGGAGCTTTCGCCCATTTCGACCTCATCACTTCCATGAAAACAGTCAGTGACCAGTGCATGTGAGGTAGCCCGACTGGCAGACAAGCAAAGTAGCTGATCATAATCTCTGGTATTTAATAAAAATTATCTTCTCAGTAAAAGAATATATCAGATACATCTGTGATTTTTTTATATATGACATCTGGCAAGATATGACGTCAACTTTATGACAAAAGAGATGATTACAATTTCGACATCGTAAACTATCCCTTTCTGGATAGTAATATTCCAGTGGTACCTGTATATGGCGTATACATATCTCGCTTAGTAGCATTTGCTAGATCCTGTGTTAAATGTGACGATTTTAATCAACGTCATAGAATCAACGTGCAGAAACTTATAAAACAGGGCTCTTCCACCATGCGCCTCCACTCAAAGTTTCTCAAATTTGGCGGTACATATCGCATGCTGATAGCAAAATACGAACGTAGCGTGCAAGATCTATGACGCGACGTTTCGTAACTTGTGTCCAATTCCGCTTAACTCGGGGCTAGGGGCCGTATGAATCCATGTACTTCAAGATCCTCATGGTACTCATATGAACAGTCACAATCAAAGCGTGACTGAGATACATCATTCTCTAGATGACGAATTTACAACGATTATTATGGATTAAGTATACTGATCAGCGAAAAGGGTTTTATATTTTTGGAACATCATGATGTCTTGTCGGCATCATTGAAAACTGTTGACCGCTTCTCTCTTGCATGAAACTAGCCTATGTTTATCTATACTTTGATTGTCCTTTGGATTTGGTGCTAATGCTGTTATATGGAATATGGAATAGGTCTTTGGATTATAGACGCGGATATTCTTTAATGGACGACTGTTGAATTATGAATGACGGACTAGACGCTTGTAAGATAGCTACTTTTTGCTTGTCCTCTGTGAGCGGGTGATTGGGTGGGCACAGGTTCCTGTTGCTTCAATGTATTTTGCGGAGAAGCAACAGGAACTTGATAATGTGATGTCTGGCACTGTAATATCACTTGTCTTTATTGCACCATGTAGCGTCCTGTCTGTGCCTTGTGTGCTGTCCTCGATGTTTATAGGGTGGATGGAGGATGTCTAATTCCATGCTGCATCAAATATGTCTTCTTTGAAGTAGCAGGAACGCAACTTGGCTGCGTGGTACTTAGGTGGTTCGTCGCGATATAGCTGAAATATTGTTGAAAGCGACGTTCTATTCACTCACTCACCCTTGTCCTCTGTGATATGATGGAAGACAAACAGCTTAAAACTCTGGCCGGCTTTTGTACTGTTTTGCAAAAAAATGAGGCAATTTAATCTTCATTTCTTGAGCAAAAAGTACACGAATGTGTGAAGCCTACAAATTCGGAACAATGAATGTAGGCCTAATGAATATGCAAAGTCACTCCCAATAAAGTTAACAAACGCATATTGACAGTTTCAATATTTCGACAAAGTTATATTTGTCATCATCAGGAGAAATGTGAGTGTAGGTCTATATCATCAAAACTGACCTCGTTTCATCCCTGTGTAACCGAGTGTAGGTGGGTACTCTAATTACAGAGATTTAACAGACAAGCTTACTTCAAGTTAAAAGAATACTCAATGTTTTAATCAACTGACATTGGTAAAAGTTGTTCACAATATTCTACGTGACAAATGGACTGATTTGATTCCAATGCTTGTTTTTCAGATAATCAATACAATAATCTCATTACAATCAATACATTGTGTTCGCCTTATTTACTTCAACTATACGGGCATTTCTTAATGTGAACAATTTCTTGGATGGCTTACAATTGTTAACATACACCGGTCATAGCGCGCTGCCATAAAATGCAAGATTCTCCGCTTTTACTACTACTCAGCATATAATACCCTGCATACAGTAACCCACATTTACCACTACTCCACATTTTCCACTACTCTGAACAAGTTGCAACCAGAGATCTTACGAATGTGTGAAAATAGTAAACCAGAGCGAAACCATACAAATGTGTGTAAAATAGCAGACTAGAGTTTCATAACCGCCAATCACATTCGTTCACATATCATCACCTATATGGACAATGAAAACGTTATCTCTATGCTGATGTAGTTGAAGGCTAACGATATTGTGTGTTAATCATGAATGTACTGATGTAAACAGAAATCAATGTGTTTCAAATAGAACAAGCCGGTTATATCATTACAGTGTACAATCATTACTACTAAAAGAGAGGACAGTGGCGTCACCCTTAAACATCCAGATTTGCCCTGCTAGGCGACCTACAATAATACAAATGCGTTCCAATGAATTCATATGCATGACAACAATAAACAGTATTAATAAATTCAGTTGTTAACAGTAACACAATCTTTCTTACAGTGTACTATTCATAACATAGTACTATACTATTGACAGTTTAGTATTTTGTACTTTATACTGGTTATATGTATATTATTATATATCGGTTCTACGCACACTTAACATGTTACACCATAATTGCTGTGCTGATACTCGCAACCCAGAAACACCTGTTTGTACCAACATGCCTAACCATGTTAACCACTATATTGACAGTATCTCCCCTGTGTCAATAGCCCATTACAGAAAATAACAAGAATGGCAACAATATTAATGTATTCAATGCACCCACATCCGTATCTATATGAACGCTATATTACATCAATCCACAACCGGATAATGTTATTTACCTCAGCAGGGACAGATATAGGCATCTCCATGGCAACCGATGTGCCCATCCGTTAAGGAACCCTCCTATCACAGCAGCGAGGATAGCGGCTTTGCCATAACAACCAGTACTTCCTAGTAGGAAATAACATACACACTAATGTATCTAGTTATTATACAAAAATACACAGTGGAACCATTATTACTACATATCAACCTGTACTGTAGTACATGTACCCCACATAATTACAGAGTCATATAAATTCATGCTTTTATGCAATCTGTGCAATTCCCAGAAATACAATTAATATGGTGATATTTAGTCAACCTTGTCCATTCATATTCAAGTTCGAATAACGCCCAGAAGAGACACTTCATCAACATAATCAAATAGCGTACAACATGTGCGTTTCACAATACAGTTCATACAGCAATATTTACACGGCTGTCACGTCGGTGACAAGGCCCAAAACAGCGCAAGTTTACAATGAAAATACATTTAAGAATGTTATGATACTCACTAACGTTCTGTTCAGATCAGATCGCAAGAAAATACAGCAGAAATGGAAAGAGAAACGACGATGTCATGTCGACCCTGCCCGAAAACAAAGACAAAAGAAAGAGCGCGTGCTATATGCGCCGCCTAGTGAGTGATCGACAAACTATACAAGGAACGTCATATTAGAACAGCGGTTCATGGGAGGTCACTCTAAAGTACAAAAACTGTTATCCTGAGAGCAAACTGACTAGGTTTATACAAATACGAGCAAACTGACTAGGTTTATAAAAATACGAGCAAACTGACTAGATTTATAAAAATGAATCTTAACATAAACAAGTTTACAAAGTGGCAGAAATTGCCTTGTCTACATTCTCCCCAGTCTTAACCTTGTTGTCCTCGACAAGGGTATACAAGTGCAGTTCAATTTCTACCTAACAGCAGATCGAGGCAACCGTGCAGGATTGTTATGTTGTCCTACGTTTCTCCTCGATGACCGACGTAACGTTTCTGTAGGAGGGCCTTCAGCGATCCCAACTGTGGGCTGTGTTCCATACTCAATAATAATGGGAAATTCATCATCAGAGTCACTGCTGTCTGCATCCGGTGTCTGTGATGAAGCAAGGTGATCTCCTGCAGAGGCTATATGTCTCGCACCCAATCTGCGTACTTCATCAGGTTTGTGTACTGGATTCCTGCAGACCTTCATCTCGGCACGATGGACGACCTTCTGGTATGACGAAGTACCATCGGCGGGCTTAACCGCATAGGTGTCTCCTCTGCGATCAACAACTCTGTAGATTTCTTGTTTGAAGGCATCCTGTATCTTATGCCTTCCTCATGGATGGTTCTTCAGGTACACACGTTCCCCTAGTGAGATGTCAAACTGTTTTGCCCTTTTGTCATACTGTTTCTTTCTCTTTTTGCGTTCTTCCTCTAGGTGCTCCCCAACCTTTTGATATGCATACCGCAGGCGCTGCTGGTGTGCTTCAACCCAGTTGCCACCGGTATCACCGTCGTCCTCTGATCCAAGGGTTATGTCGATGGGAAGCCTGGCATCTCGACCGAACATCAAATAGAAAGGGGCGTATCCTGTAGCAGAGTGTGGAGTTGCATTATACGCATACAGAAGTTCTGGTAGGTGGTCTGGCCATTTCCTCTTTTTCTCAGGTGGTAGGGTTTTCAGCAAGTCATGGAGGGTTCTATTGAACCTTTCACACTGCCCATTAGCTTGAGGGTGATAGGGCGTGGTTCTTGACTTTTTAACACCATATGTCTGACAGAGTTCCTTGATAAGGTCGGATTCAAAGTTCCTTCCTTGGTCGGAGTGAATGCACTTTGGTGCACCATAACGCATAAACCACTCTCGAACCATCGCCCTAGCTGTTGTCGTAGCTTGCTGGTCCTTTGTTGGAATAGCGACTGCAAATTTGGTGTACACGTCTGTAAGTACAAGAACATTCTCCATTCCACTTGATGATCGATCTAACAGAGTGAAATCGATAGCCAGAATTTGTAGTGGCCGGTCAGCAGACAGACTTCCCATAGGCGTACGGATGTTGAGGTGAGGAGCCTTGGCCACATTGCATCGTTCACAGCATTCAACCCATTCCTTAATATCCTGGTACATCCCTGGCCAGTAATACCTAGCCCGAACCAGCTGTTCCATCCTCTCACGCCCTTGATGTCCAAGATGATCGTGTAATCCTGCCAACACTGTTTGCTTTAGACTGGAAGGGAGTAGCACCTGTCGAAGTACACCATGCACTGGATATCGCACCTGTCTTATGAGCAAGCCATCATCAGTGGTTATTTTGTCTCGCTGTTTGAGGAGGCAACTCACGCCTGTAGGATCAAGTTTCTTCTCTGCAGCACTGGGCTTGGTCCCACTCGTCCAGTACTCATGGAACCTACTGATTACTGGATCGGTAGACTGTTTGAAGATGAAGTCTTGTCTGGACAGACCCGGTAAGGCACCCTGTTTCATTTCCAGAACCTCACATGATGCCACACATACAGCAGCACCCAATAATTGGTGTTGTACCTCAGTAGGGAGAGCAGTTACACCCAGCGCCTCTAGAACTTCATCCTCATCATCATATCCATCCTCATCCACTACCTGTGGTCGCCTCGACAGTCCGTCCGCATTGCCGTTGTGCTTCCCGGCGCGGTACTTGACATCAAAATGGAATTGTGCCAGCTGAGACACCCATCTCTGTTCAACTGCCTTCAACTTGGCCGATGACTGCACATAGCATAACGGGTTGTTGTCTGTAAATACAGTGAAGGTGGATCCCAGGAGGTAGTCGCGGAACATTTCTGTTACTGCCCATTTTAGTGCTAACAGCTCAAGTTTCATGGAACTGTAGTTGTTCATGTTCTTTTCAGAGCCGCGGAGTCCACGACTAGCGAAAGCTCGACCGTCTTGCACTTGAGAAAGCACAGCCCCAAGGCCAAGGTGACTGGCATCTGTTTCCACGATAAAAGGTAAGTGAAAGTCCGGGTAACCAAGAATGGGTGCAGTCATCAGACATGTTTTCAACTTGAGGAATGCTTCCTGACAGTTATCATCCCAATCCCATTTGTCACTGTTTTCCCATTTGCTAGATCTGCGACGTTTGTTACGTTTCCCTGTCGTACCAGCTTGGTTCACCAACTTGTGAAGAGGAGCAGCAACCTGGGTGAATCCTCCAACGTCACGACGATAATAGCTAGCTAAACCTAAAAATGCACGAAGTTCCCTCACACAGCTAGGAACAGGCCACTCCTCAATAGCCCTCACTTTCTCTGGGTCTGTTGCTACACCATCTGCCGATATGATGTGTCCCAAATACTGCACCGATGACTGAAACAGGTTGGACTTGCTCGGTTCTATTTTGAGACCACTGGCTTCCAGTTTCTCCAAGACCATGTTTAACCGCTGCATATGTTCCTCGAAACTGTTTGAAAAGATGATGATGTCATCCAAGTAGACTAATATCTTCTGCTGAATTTTCTCTCGGAATATGCTCTGCATCAGTCACTGAAAGGTTGCGGGCGCATTACACAGTCCGAAAGGCATGCGGTTGTACTGAAATAGGTCAAGTGGTGTTGTGAACGCAGTTTTGTGACAGTCCCTTTCGTCTACCTTCACTTGATTGTAAGCGGACTGCAGATCGATGGTGGTAAATAGCGTTGCTCCAGCCATGTTGTCCAGAGATTCTTCAATCCTAGGGATGGGAAATGCATCTTTCTTTGTCTTCTCATTCAATTTACGATAGTCAATACACATTCGGAGCTTCCTATTCTTCTTTCTCACTAGGACCATAGGACTCGCATATGGCGAATTACTTTCTGTAATTACATTTCTCTTCAATAACTGCTCAATATGTTGTTTCACCTCATCCAGTTGACTTGGGTGAAGTCTCCTGTAGGGTGCAGTCCACAGTAGACCCCTCGTTGCTGGAAATAAACCCTTGGTATAGCCCTTCCGTCTTTCTGAGGTGCCAAACCATCCAGAAAACCCATATAACAGTATATATTTTCTTCATGGGAATGCTCATACCATTAATTCAGCATACAAGCCAGTTATGCTAATTCAACCCGGTATAAATTTTCTTCAATCGGAACGTACTCCATATTTTCTGGGAAATCTATTAAAATGACCCAAAATACGCCATATTTCGTTCATTTCCTGGAAAAATCTTGACAATCGATTTCAATAAGATTTCGTCTCAGTATTCCCCGGCTCGAGGCGAGATAAAAAAGCCATTCAAAATATAGGGTCGACCAGGCCGTTTTTTGTCACATATTCCATATGTTACATAACCCTATTTTTAAACACCTGAAAAACGTACGAAACTGAGGCTGACGAAGGTTGACTTCGCGGCCCGACTCGCCATATAACTCAACCGAGCCACCCATCCGCATATGTCATTTTGAAGGAATGGTAGTACCCAGAAGCTGGGTACTATAAATACTGGTTACCAAAAAGGGAAGGATAATTATCATGTGGTCAGACCCGGACGCTCTGCTGTATTAAAATTTTTGAGGGGGACCAATAATCCGAAACTATGGACTACTCCCTGTAGGCCAAGCGAACTGGTTGTTCATCTTCAGTTATTATACGGTGTTTCACCTTGTCAGTCACACCCAATTCATCACCAAAGGCAAACACTCTTCTGTATTGCTGAAGTAGCGTTTGGACCTGTGCCTTTTGATCTGAATCTAATTCAGAACTCTCGGATAGCTTCGCAAGCTCAGGTGGCAAGTCCGCCATATTTTGTTGTTGCTCTGTTGAGTTGAGATCTACCTGGACCTCACCAACACCTGTCGGTTTGAAGTCGACATTATATTGTCCAAGCTCAACAGTCTCTACTTCGGACAGCAACCCTATCCTCGTCTTCGGTTGTAACCACACATCCTCTGCACTCGGATTAAACACTTGAATGGAACCCGATCCATGTGGTGTCACTAAAGCGGGTGTTACTAAAGTTCCCCTTGCCACTGGCGTCAAAATTGGCTCCACCACAGACAGTTTTTCTACAAAGGCTCCACTGACGCACGCATCACACATGGACTGTGCCCTGACACAAACAGGAACCTTCCCTGTCACTTTCACAAAGTTTGTTCTGGTAGCAGAAGCGTTACCATCTCTTGATCCCTGAAGAAACACTTGCACATCAGGCACCTCCCTCAAGATGTTCATGCCCAATAGAACCGAAACACTGTCCCTTGGAGACTCTGTATCAGGGGTGTACCTCTGTACCAACATCCCACAGCCAGGTAACTTCTTTCCCATCAAGTCCACTTCCAGCTCCACATAGCCAACATACGGCAAATTCAATCCATTTGCTGCCTTGAGTTTTAACCACTCCATGGGCTCCTGAAGCGCAATCCCTCGTGGCCTGATGTGCTGATTAAAGAAGTTTTCTGACACAAGCGACACCATAGAACCAGTATCCACTAAGCATGAAACCATGGTACCCCCAATCCTTGCTTCCACAACAGAGCGAGGGCCAACCATTTTCCTGTATTCATCTTCTGAAGGTGAGTCTATACAATGTTCTTCCACACCCTCCACTGACCGACTCGTACCAGCAGAGGACACTAGTTTCCCGATAAATCCCTGGGATAAGCGCCATTTACATTTCTTAATGGACAATTTCGCTTGTAATG
Organism: Hanleya hanleyi; assembly: GCA_036873755.1. Classification (NCBI taxonomy): domain Eukaryota; kingdom Metazoa; phylum Mollusca; class Polyplacophora; order Lepidopleurida; family Hanleyidae; genus Hanleya; species Hanleya hanleyi. The sequence goes on from JAVTVY010027236.1 coordinate 12,968, forward strand.
CGTCATCTGTCCGCAGGTATAACAACCCCGATATCTGCGTCGATCATCAGACTGCACATTAGAGGACTCTTTCCTCATCAAGTTAAGCATCTCAGACTGGGTTCGCATTACATCATCAACTCTCTTCGAGAGCTGCTTGAATCGATCATCACCAGATTCAAATTTAACTGCCATCGATTCTCCTTCCAACTCGCTCACAGCTGCCCGAGGATGCCTCTTACTTCTCTCTTCATCCTCCTCTGCCCAGTGGATCGCGTTTCTCCGTAATTCTGCAAACGTTGTATCAGGCTGTTCCCTTAGGGTTTTCTTCAGCTCCCTTCTGAGAAATTTATCACGAACATTCTCTGCCACAACCTCGCAAAGAATTGCGTCCTTATTGAAACGTGCACTCGCGTCCTTCTTGGCGAGCCGTTCCACAAGTTCCATGATAATCCGTGAGAATTCCCTCACAGTCTCTTTCTCATCCTGTTGCCGTCCATACAAACGACGTCGTAGTTGCACAGCATTTAAGCGCTCCCCAAAAGCCTCCTCCAGGACACGCAAAATTTCATCCGAACTGTCGCGCACGGCTTGCGGCTGAAATTTAACTTCTTCACGAGCTCCACCTTCTAGATTGCGGAGAAGGAACCTAGCAGCCTCTCCCCTATCCATACCTAGTATGATACCCCTAGCATCCTCTAGCCAATCAGATACATGTTCATCAGTCCTACCAGAAAACGATCGTAACTTTTTGCTAGGAGGAGCCCTGGCATTTATAACAGGAGCCGGATTCTGTGCTGGTGCTGGTGGTGGTGGGGCTGCAGCCATATTGTCCTTCCACGTCTTCAGCTCTTGTAGTTGCTGCTCCAGTTGTTGGATCCTTTCGTCGGCCATCTTGGGTTCAACCACTGTCCTCTAAAATTTATATCTATGTACACTAACTTTCAAGTAAGCTCATCAACCGAGAGATATCACGATATCCCACTTCTGACACCAGAAAAGCTGTAACCGAGTGTAGGTGGGTACTCTAATTACAGAGATTTAACAGACAAGCTTACTTCAAGTTAAAAGAATACTCAATGTTTTAATCAACTGACATTGGTAAAAGTTGTTCACAATTCTACGTGACAAATGGACTGATTTGATTCCAATGCTTGTTTTTCAGATAATCAATACAATAATCTCATTACAATCAATACATTGTGTTTGCCTTATTTACTTCAACTATACGGGCATTTCTTAATGTGAACAATTTCTTGGATGGCTTACAATTGTTAACATACACCGGTCATAGCGCGCTGCCATAAAATGCAAGATTCTCCGCTTTTACTACTACTCAGCATATAATACCCTGCATACAGTAACCCACATTTACCACTACTCCACATTTTCCACTACTCTGAACAAGTTGCAACCAGAGATCTTACAAATGTGTGAAAATAGTAAACCAGAGCGAAACCATACAAATGTGTGTAAAATAGCAGACTAGAGTTTCATAACCGCCAATCACATTCGTTCACATATCATCACCTATATGGACAATGAAAACGTTATCTCTATGCTGATGTAGTTGAAGGCTAACGATATTGTGTGCTAATCATGAATGTACTGATGTAAACAGAAATCAATGTGTTTCAAATAGAACAAGCCAGTTATATCATTACAGTGTACAATCATTACTACTAAAAGAGAGGACAGTGGCGTCACCCTTAAACATCCAGATTTGCCCTGCTAGGCGACCTACAATAATACAAATGCGTTCCAATGAATTCATATGCATGACAACAATAAACAGTATTAATAAATTTAGTTGTTAACAGTAACACAATCTTTCTTACAGTGTACTATTCATAACATAGTACTATACTATTGACAGTGTAGTATTTTGTACTTTATACTGGTTATATGTATATTATTATATATCGGTTCTACGCACACTTAACATGTTACACCATAATTGCTGTGCTGATACTCGCAACCCAGAAACACCTGTTTGTACCAACATGCCTAACCATTTTAACCACTATATTGACAGTATCTCCCCTGTGTCAATAGCCCATTACAGAAAATAACAAGAATGGCAACAATATTAATGTATTCAATGCACCCACATCCGTATCTATATGAACGCTATATTACATCAATCCACAACCGGATAATGTTATTTACCTCAGCAGGGACAGATATAGGCATCTCCATGGCAACCGATGTGACCATCCGTTAAGGAACCCTCCTATCACAGCAGCGAGGATAGCGGCTTTGCCATAACAACCAGTACTTCCTAGTAGGAAATAACATACACACTAATGTATCTAGTTATTATACAAAAATACACAGTGGAACCATTATTACTACATATCAACCTGTACTGTAGTACATGTACCCCACATAATTACAGTCATATAAATTCATGCTTTTATGCAATCTGTGCAATTCCCAGAAATACAATTAATATGGTGATATTTAGTCAACCTTGCCCATTCATATTCAAGTTCGAATAACGCCCAGAAGAGACACTTCATCAACATAATCAAATAGCGTACAACATGTGTTGTTGTTGTTAACGCACATGTGCGTTTCACAATACAGTTCATACAGCAATATTTACACGGCTGTCACGTCGGTGACAAGGCCCAAAACAGCGCAAGTTTACAATGAAAATACATTTAAGAATGTTATGATACTCACTAACGTTCTGTTCAGATCAGATCGCAAGAAAATACAGCAGAAATGGAAAGAGAAACGACGATGTTATGTCGACCCTGCCCGAAAACAAAGACAAAAGAAAGAGCGCGTGCTATATGCGCCGCCTAGTGAGTGATCGACAAACTATACAACGAACGTCATATTAGAACAGCGGTTCATGGGAGGTCACTCTAAAGTACAAAAACTGTTATCCTGAGAGCAAACTGACTAGGTTTATAAAAATACGAGCAAACTGACTAGATTTATAAAAATGAATCTTAACATGAACAAGTTTACAAAGTGACAGAAATTGCCTTGTCTACACCTGGAGTTCCCCCCATTCTATCGGCATGCGTCTATGACGACTGGTCTCCAACCGTGAGAGATAAAAGACTTGCAGCTTATGTTCCGTCTATAGTCAGCCTTGATTGTTATAATATGACAACTAAGATTTAAAAACGCATTGACACCTATGAATTGAAAAGAATCACAACGATTAATTGATGACATACCGTATTTATTACGGACAAAGCTATAAACTTAGAACCTTGCTCAACACACGATGTTTAGTGACAATTCCGCCATGATGAGCATGCTGCTTCCTCCCAAACTTTGCGCAACTGGCCTTTGCGCACACCCGGAAGTAAACGAGCGATAATGAAAGTGAGTGAATGAATAACGCAAGTTATCAGAATATCCCCTGCCATGCACCGTGAACGAGATGTCGATCGCGATAATGTGATCCAACATTTAATCCACTGTATTGATATTCATACTTTGCAGTTTCGACAGCGGCGAAAAAAGATAATTTATTTAAAAAACTGACTTGACGACGGCAACATACGATTCATTTTTACGCGAACGAAAAAACGTTCCCGCATATTTCGTTTAGCGTAACCTCCAGATGAACTGAACGATCGTTCGCGCAACATTTTGTGGCCTGAACTGAAGCAGTCACCTGTAAGTATGAAGTCCTGCCGGCTTAGAGACGGATACATCACCTGTCAGAATGTAGTCATGATATCCCTCTTATGAAGCGTTCGCTGTCAGGCTATCTCAGCAACTGGATGCTGTATTAATTTGTTTTCTCGTAAAAATCTCGCGAGACTAGAGGGCAGTATGCGCAAGACGTTTCCGCGCAGTTGTTGTTGTTAGATGCCTTTATTCAAACCGGAAGTTTATAATTTTAAACGAACAATTTGGGCTCGAAAGACACATTTCCGTTCATCTGAGACAGCCCATATTCAATCCCAAGCTAGATCTAAACCTCCTCTACATTTTATCCAAGGGTTTGAACTCCGAGTTCTGCTTCGTTCTCTCGGAAATTTTTAGAAACCGAGCACGACTGGCCCACAGGCTAAACCCATTCCAAGAAGCCCCCCACCCTTCGGGGGTGGCCTTAATAACACGGTTAAAGCATTAGATTTAGACACAGTACCAATCGTTCATAGTATGACCTAGAACTTGTTTCAGTTCTTAGAAGTTCCAAAGTCGGGATGACCGAACGCATGGCACGTGCCAACCTTCGGGTTACACGGACTTAAATATTAAATACAATGGGTTCATTGGAGTACAGAAACTCAACTTGAAAACACATAAAGAACAATCAAAACAACATGTACAACAATACAAGATCATATTTATTGATTGAAATACAAACAGAGAAAATGTGATAGATTCAGTTAAATATAACCAATGGTATGAAATAGTAGTTGTTTGTACATCAATCCGGCACAGGCTTTAAATATCTACATTAGAAAGCTCAAATGAAGAAATACAAATCCCTTGAAGCTCAGTCTGGTACAATCTAGTTGATTTCAAATCTTGTGAAGAACAATCTTGTAGAAGTCAAATCTTGTGAAATACAATGTTGTAGAGGTCACATTTTGTGAAGAACAATATTCCAGAGGTCAAAACCGCGATGGCTGCCTGCCAAAATTGTCGCCACAGCGTGAGAGAACGACACGGGTATATTATTTCGGACAATATTTATTGAAATAAACTTCATCACGGCAACTTGTCTCCTGTATTTCTGTGTTGCTACCGGACACCTGATTCTTCGATAAGGGGTCGTCACCAAATAACAAGATAACAACCACAGTATTTCGTACGTTCGTAACGCTGCCCCAACCTTAGTCCATTTGGTCTACAAACACAAAACTATATTGCGAATGACCCACATTACTGTTGTTGTTGTTTCTAACCTACAAAAACCATCCTACAAAATTGATCAAACAAAATTTTGATCGGATTTCCAGTTGGCTATTTCTCCATACATTGTGTCCACTCGGCAGTATGTTTCATCAAATACAACAACTCTGCATAACAAAAAAGCAAACAAACAAATTAAAAATTTGACGAACAAATTCAACTTCGACATTGTCGTCATCATAAATGGAATTCAACAATTACATACGATTCCATATTCAGTTCCAAGTTCACATACGATATTCTTAACAATTCAATTCAGATACTGCCCTCACCTCAGTCTATTCGGTCCTCCAAATAGTTTTGCATTCAGCAATTTTCTCAAACAGCAATCCCCGTCTCATTAGATACCAATGGCATAACCAACAATACAAAATACCTTGAACATTTGTTTACAGCAGACAATTGTGTATTTGTCTGATTACAAACAGCCACACATACAAATACAATATCTCTCGAGTTATCATATTAGTACAAACATAAACTGGGTACATTGAACCGGAGTGAAATAATAATACAACACTCAATCACTCAACTTGTTCACTGAGGGTAAATATAATTTCATTTGAACGTTCATCTCCATCTTATGTAACCGTATGTATCTATAGTAACAAAACTCATATACAGTAACATTAAATTCACAAATATCGTTATACCACGTCAACTCTGGAATGTGAATTTTACAAACACTTACAAAAAGTGATCGTAAAGTAGTAGCAGATATTATGGCAAATGCAATATGAAAATTTTCCAGTTTTACTAATATTAAACTGGAACTGAATACCTAATTCTTTATTTTTTCTTTTTTTTAGAACAGAACTACAAAATGTTGGCAACTCTGATGGAATGACCCAAATATGGAGAATCCTGATCAAGACCTAGTCATCTGACAACATCTCAAGCCTCTTCTGAACAAGATTCACCGACCCACTAACCCACTGACACGGTAATAATCAGCCTCGTACAGTAGCTCTCTCAAGTACCTTCGATTTTTTGGGCAAGGTTTCTATATCCAGTTGACCTCCATTTCTCAAATAATTCAGAATGTGTTTCATCTGGATCAATGAAATAGAACCGGTTATCTTTCTCACTCTTAGATGGTTAATAATTAATATCTGGGTAAACAAATAAACCCAGTAAGCAACTGGGGTCAAACATCAGAGTAGCCAAACAAGTGATGAATTTTTGTCCACCCACATCTAAGACAACTTTAGACTCTGTTTCCACTTGGAGACTACTATCATTAGAAGAACAACCCAAATCGCAGCTTGAGCTGTCTGAACCTGACTCACTAACATTTGAATTCTTATTTATGCTCTCTGTTACATGTACCCCTTGGAGGGCACCATGTAAACTCCCAAGAACATTACTATGTAAACCCTATGGAACATCTATACCCTGTTCTACAACATTACCATGTAAACTCTCAGAAACATCTATACACTGGATGACTTGGTTTCTGACTTGGTTTCTGACCGGACAATGAATGACTTGGTTTCTGACTTGGTTTCTGACCGTACACTGGATGACTTGGTTCCTCACTACACACAGGGTGAATTGGTTTCTTACTAGACACAGGATGACTTGGTTTCTGACTAGACATAGGTCGACTTCGTTCCTGAGTAGACACAGGATGATTTGGCTTCTGACAAGACACAGAATGACTTGGTTCCACACTAGAGACAAGATGACTTTCCGCTCTCTCAACACGACAATACTTTACGTTCCTGTCCCTAGATGGTTCAGCAGACCGCTTTCTGTTCAGTTTTCTGTCAAATAGACCCCTTGAATGCCCAGAATGGCCTGTCTCATCTTCTTCACTGACTTGCCTTAGTTTTCGCACAGCTGATGTTTTTAAATTTTCATATTTCCGTAGCACATCTTCTCCTGTTAATCGCTCTATCCTGTCAAATATCTCGAAATGGATCTTATTCATGCTACACTCCATATTTCTCGTTCCGTCTCTGACAAATATCCTCCTGCAACTAGAACACTTCCATCCTAGTCCAGAATGTTCTTCATGTACATCCCCAGCTCTGAGATAACGGAATATTTGATGGTCACAGATAATATATTCCCAACATGTACGCTGAAAGAAAAATGTATACACAGAATAAATACTAAAGATATCCAGCATATCAACATAATGTTTTGTCTTTTTGTCACAGATTTCTCATACCGCCCTACTGAAATGAGAAACACACCCTGGAGTAGATTCATCACTCCTTAACAAGGAGTTATCTCCCCCTTGACTCTCAACTCTGGCATCTGAGATATCAACTGATGGTTTAAACCATGTCGGCCAGGTAAGGCTTCAGCCTCTTATGATGCACCACCTTTGGCTTCGTCTTTACACTTTCTCGTATTCTATAAGATTCACAATGAAGGGTCCGGTCCAGGGGTGTTGCAGTTTTGGACAAAGTCTCTTTCTACGTACTGGGTTATGCAACCACACACAATCACCAGGATTGTCCAAACTATTGTGTACACTACGATCATAAACTTTCTTCATGTTCTCACTAGTTTTGTTCAGATAATTTTCCCTGGCAAATTCATGGACTACTTCCATCATTTTGGCTAATGCATAGGCATGGAAAGTTTCAACTGTTTCGTTCACTTCCTCATATTTCTCAAACAGGAGATCAACCGGGAGTTTTATCTCTCTCTCCAACATCATGGTGCAAGTCCTCGCACCTGTCGACCTGTTGAACAGAAAACCCATAAGCCATCATGAGGAGAGGGATGTACATATCCCAATCTCGCTGATGAGAGGAAACGAAAGCAGACAGCATACTTTCCAAGTTTTGGTTCATAGTTTGCACAATTCACTGAAAACTTTTGATTCAAGATTTGATCCCTGAATGAATTAGGTCTAACATACCAAAAAATGACACTACCCCTCCCAACAACTTTTTGGCAACTGTTGTTGCTACTTGATCTCTGATAGGTATTCCTTCTACCCACTTGGTAGAGTAATCATCTACAATCAACAGATACCTGTTCTTTCTATCAGAAAGCGGCAATGGTCCGAGAATGACAAGGGCAATTCTTTCATGGCCATTCTCACATTATACCTTTTCATCGGTGCTTCAGGTCTCTTTCTCTGTCTTTTCCGAGAAGCACACATATCACATACACGGCCCCAATATTCTATGTTCGTCCGAAATATCGGCCACGAACCTTTGACAAATTACAACACATATAAGGGAAGTGGGAAGAGGTGCCGACTTGCTGACAGAGCCACATGACTTCACAGTATAGTTTTCTGGTTAACCTATTCTAAAGCACATACCAAGAATCTGACAATTCGTGATATGTGTTGTATCTCAGGTACGATTTTATTGTACCTGTTCATGTGGCACCTTGGATGAAATGACCACACGATCCCGAGCACCGGCATAAGCGGTATTAGTAACTTAAAAGCCAAAGCTGCACCTTTTTTGGAAATCTCTTTTCGCCTAATCCTTTCCATTCTATTACTTTTAACAAAATGGCATCCTCTCTCTGTGAACTACTCATTTCTTCCAATGACACATAATTCTACTGAATCTCACATTCTATGGATCTTCTATTACACCCAGACATTTCATTTTGTCTCTTAGTTTCACTCCTAGTTGTGCAAGAACTCACATAGGTTTTAAGAGAAATATTATCTCTTGAACTGTTTTCAGACACTAATGCCGTGTTCGGTTTTCTATTTTTACAGGCCTGGAATTGACAAGAGCATTCAAACCTAGTATCCCTCTGTTCTAGCCTATCACAGTGAGTCAGTTTCCTTCAGAACATGGTCTACGAAATAAAGCATCAGCATTTGAGTGTATTCTCCCTTGCCGATGTTCGATCTCCATGTCATACGTCTGCAAGGTTTCAATCCACCTAACAACTTATCCCTCAGGTTTTTTGAAATTCAATAACCATTTCAAGGCTCCATAATCAGTTTTGACTCGGTTATGCCTGCCATATAAGTTATGATGGAAATGTTTGACAGACAACACAACTGCCAATAATTCCTTCCGAGTTACACAATATTGCCTTTCTGGCTTGCTCATATCTTTAGTATAATAGCCTATTACCCTTTCTTCACTTTGTTTTACCTGGGAGAGAACAGCTCCCACAGCAGAATTACTTGCATATGTATCAAGGATAAACTGGCCATCAGACGTAGGATACCCTAGTATGGGAGAAGATAGCAAAGCTTTCTTTAGAGTGGTGGATGCTTCCTGGTGAGCATCTGTCCATACAAACCAACTACTTTTCTCAGTCAACTAATGCAAAGATATAGCAATCTGAGCAAAACCTCTAATAAACTTCCTATAATCTGTACCAATTCCCAGGAAACTGCTCACAGTTTTCACATTTATAGGAACAGGCCATTCTTGGATAGCCTGGATCTCTTGTGGATGAGTAGCAATACCGTTCACACTCACAACATGACCAATATAAGTGACTTCCCTTTGAAATAGGTTACATTTGGAAGGACTCAACTTCAGGCTGGCATCCCGCAATCTTGCGAAAACTTTTCCTAGGTTCACCAACTCTTCATCGAATGATGTTGCGTAAACAACATTGTCATCAAGATAGACCATGACTATCTGATGCGATAATCCTAGTAGGATTCTTCATCAATCTCTCAAACGTAGCAGGAACGTTACAGCCCATGTGGCATGACTTTGAAATTTCCGTGATCATGACCCGTGATGAAGGCTGTTTTATCTTTGTCAGCCTCAGCCATACCCATGTACAAAGGGAATAGAGGACGGTTCAATAAAATCTCTGTCTAACATATCATTAATCTCTTTATCAACATCTATCTGCTTTGATAAAGTCACACGCCTTGCACTTTGTTTACTTGCCCTAGTATCACTCGTATTAATAGGGTGCTCAACCATAGTTGTTCGACCTATATCCTTGCTGTCTTGAGAAAATACATCTTTATTCTCCACCAGAAAATTAGCAAACTTAATTTTCTGTTCATCATCGGGATGTTTACTGCTCTTTTCAAACATATGTTGCAGATAATCCGGTATAACACAGTCAGTCTGTGTAGATCCACTTTCATCCTGACAACTAGCTACTGTATTCAAAGTAGCCTGCTCAGTTGTTTCAGACACCAAAGTCACTGGTTCGCACCTAGCTGCAATGGCGTTTTCACACACAATTTGTGTTTTGGATGTTGGATTCAAAATGCGGATCGATATGCAACAATGTCTCAAATCTACCAAAGACTTAGTCAACAACAGCTCGTTGCTCTCAAGGAAACGTTCAGAGCGTTCTATCAATCACTGTTCCATTCCACACAAAACATCTACAGGTCTCCTAGCCCTTATGAAAATATACCACACTTTACCACAAAATACTACAGCAAACTTGTAGTGAAGTGAGGTATTTTGTAGTAAACTATAGATGAGGTATAGTATTTTGTGGTACTCTATAGTTACTACAGTTTACTACAGTGTCATTGTAGTATTTACTACAGCAGTGCTTTAATATACTACAAAAACCAAAGCATACCACAACTCAAGTGTAGTATTTTGTGGTAATTTGTAGTTTCTACAGTTTACTACAGTGTCCGTGTAGTATTTACTTCAGCAGTGTTTTACTGTGAGACAGTGGTGTTGAGCTATACTACAAACTGCAACACATCTGTAGTATTTTGTGGTTTCTATAGTTTACTACAGTGTCAGTGTAGTATTTACTACAGCCAGGTTTTACTGTACCGGTATTACAGAGTTGTTAAGCTATGCTAAAAAAAAAATAAAAAAAAATAAGCATACCACTACACAATTGTATTATTTTGTGGTTTCTACACTATACTACACTGCCGGTATAGTGTTCACTATAACAGTGTTTTACTGTACTACAGAGTTGTGCTATACTAATAAATCCCAAAGCATCATAACCACAACACAAGTGTAGTATTTTGGACCCTATATGATCCAGATCTTATAGGATTTGCAATTTAATATGATCAAATAGGATTCAATATCAGTCCACAATACCCAAGTAATGTTCTCCATATTTGACTGCTCGTAGTTGGAGGGAGAGATTTTGTACCACCAATCTCCAATCTGCTGCTCATGAGGCATCAAATATCAATTTTGGTAGTTTCATATGAAATTTATCTTAAATTTTAACTTGAATTTAATACAAACTCATGATTGATATTTTCAATAAACTAAGTTACAATTGAATTGAAGGATTAATTTTATTTTCAATATTATGAATATTCTATCGTTATGCTGATATTTGACTGTGAAGTATTTTGAAATGTCATTTAGGAAATGCTAATGGAATTGACAAAAACATCTAATTGCCATCCATCATAGTTCGATATCCAAACAAATGCAAGGTCACTGAAAACTAAAATTTAAATATTCTAACTCAAATTGAATTCACTGATAATCTTAATCGGAAATTTATTAAAATTGGAATAAATGTATGAAGTTTTTAAATTTTGATTGTTTTGAATTAAAGTTTTAATTAAAATTGAATTAAGGATGTGCGCTGGTGGTAAATCAAAGTAATTAACTTTTTGAATAATGCTTGTTGTTGCAGTCATAATTGTGTAATATGGGGGGAAAACAAAGAACAAGTATAGGTCGGTGTGCATTTTTTAAATGGTTTCCCAATTTGAATGATATTTACAAAGTCTCTCTACCCTGAATGGAGGGGAGGTAACTCTGCTTCTTGACACTGACACTAGGTGGCGCTGCACAGAGAAAACAAAGATGGCGGCCGAATGTTTCCATGTTTTTTGCAGTTATCAGCTGAATGATTTGGAGACAGTAAAAGTCATATTTCCGATTATCTATGGCTGATGGAACTGATTGAGATTGATGGTAAGTACCTTTTGTAACTTGTAGGCTAAAATAGCATTCTAAAGTGATCATTTACGCCAACACTAAAGTGTGAAAAAGATTTGCACATTTGAAAATTGAACAATTGATAGGGCCTAATGTTTCTTATTTGCAAGCTGTAATAGTGCTCCATTTGTTAAGTCTGGAATATTTTGGAATAGTTTAAAATATATTAAGTTATATAAATAACTTTGTCAGGTTTGTATATTACACTGTAAACAACCAAAACATTATACTTCCTTGAAAAGATCGATTTATCTCACTGATTTTCTCGTCTTCTCTAATGGGTAGGATAGTTAGGCATATAGTTTTATTGATTTATTGATTTTATTAAGCCCAGTGTAATTAACCTTAGATATAAAATGCTGTCTAACCTTACCAACTTTGAACGCTCATTGACTACGTTGAATTTATGTGTACCATTCTCGAAATATAAATAAATGACTACAAAGTCTGGGTGTCTCCACATAAATGCAATTTAATGCATGAGCTTTTGGCCTTTTGCCGGAAGCCTTGATCAAGCGAACATAAACAAATTTGAAAATGAAAATATATAAATGTCGAATATATTGACAACAGATATAATATATTACTTTTGTATATCAATTGAATGTCAGTTTGCAGTATTATTGAACATCACATATCTAAAACAGTAGATCATAAATAAAATTGTAGTAGGCTCTACTGTTGTGGCTCTGAGCTTGACCTTGGGATAATTGCCAATTTCAGAAATAAGCGAACATAAAATTTCACCCATAGCAATGATTGATCTTATTAGAAATTACAGATTTCCACTTTAAATGAAATCCATCTGAACTAATATAAAAAAACCCAGATATTTTAATAGCAGAGAATTGTATTTATTATGATGTTTTCAATTGCTGAACAGACATGTATATTTTGTTAATTGAAATAACCTGTGAACCTCACAAGAATAGATCAGTTTCTCTTAGTGGCCTGTTGTGTAAGGGGTTAACCATGCTGGGAGACTCCTGCATAGTTCATTGTAAGAAACCTGAAGGGGATGTTTTTACAATCTCAATGTGTCATTTCCTGTACTGGTATATTTGTGAACATCTACCTTCAATAGACAAATAAACAAAAGGTAGCACCTTTGAGACTAACTAGTTTATTTCAACAAGAGCTTTCGTAGACACAAGCCTACTTCCTCAGATTCAATAGACAAGCCATTTCCGATGTTTACTTGAAAAACTTGACATAACATATGAATGAATTGATAACAGTAATTTGTGATTCTTTCAAGTCTTGGCTTTCATTTCATACTGTCGGTTTCACAGTCTGAGCTTCCTGTCCTGTCAAATTGCATCTCTCCTCACCCCACCATAATGAACAGTTTATCAATGATGTTTTTATTATGTTCACAGCTTCACTGTGGATTCTGGTGAAATATACAAATACGCTTACAACACAGCTTTGCCCAGTTCCGGGTTGGCCAAATGTACCAGTGGTGTGTACTATTCCTGACAACCTGAACTTGGGATGCTTTTTATCCAGTTAAGGGCTGAACTATATGATGTGACAAATTATGGTTAGTATCATCCATTGTTCATCATCGAACACTCCAGTGTATGCCTCTTGTATATCAATATAAACGTAAAATGGTCTTGTTGCCTAAGCTTTAATACATGTTGTACCCCATTTGTGTACTTTTCAATTGTGATAATTTCACCCTTGTTGGGGGGGGGGTATCGTCTACTGTACATGCTATCATCCAGTTTTACACATTATCTGAAAAATGTCATTTATTAGGATTTCCAGGTTGTTTGGTTACTCAAATGTCCCGTTGATTACTTCATATGAATAAATAAACAGTCCTACAAACAATTGTTTGGCCATGTCAGTGTTAGTACAGAATTGAGTTGAAAATTGGTGAATTTATTTTCAAAATAAATCACGATATGATATGTTAATAATTGTTTTTCCCACAGGAGATCACAGAGCCTACAAAGAAGATGAGCAAGACAGTTCGTGATGCCTAAAAGAATGAGTGAAACAACATCCTTTAGAAGTTAAACAAACAGCGACAAGGAAAACTTCCAGTGGCACCTGTTCAAGACGTGTCAGATGAAGTAAGTATACATTCAACTATCAGGACTATTCAGCTAAATCCCTAGGCTATTATCAAATACTTCATTATTTTGACTATTGAGAACATTGCTCATGAATTGTCTCATCTATTTTACTGATCCCTTTCAGATAACTATTTCTAATAATATTAATCCAAATTTCTCTCAATGTGGACAAAATATGTGGGTGTGGGGCCTATTGATTTTGGTTTTCTTCTTCTTTGTAGGATTCTAGTAGCCGAGCAGACCTGAGGGCTCTGCAGAAAGAAGTTGAAGAGCTGAGAGCGGAGAACCAGTCTCTGAAGTCAGAAAACAGGTCTTTGAAAGTCGCATTATCTACACTTACTGGTAAGATTTTAAATTTGAGTTTTTGCAAGTTTGCTAACCAGTAAAATGCATGTTAAGTGACACTGAATTTTAATGGTTAACAAGCGATCACTTGTAAATAATCATTTAATGCAATTAATCTTAGTAAATAATAATTTAATGAGATTTGAAAGTTTTAAAACATTGTTGATCCTTTGTCAACAAGATTCTGCAATTTATGACTATTAACATTCTGACTGAATATTATCAATCCAACTGTCAGTACACATTTTGTATCTTTTATTTCACAGAACTGCCATCTGTATTTGATGACATCAAGACCTCGGTGAAGACAATGAAGAAGGTGGCATCACGTCAGGCATAGACTCGCCCAGCAGAACCACGTCAGCTGCTGACACCATCAACATCCGAACCCTTGCCCCATCATACGCCATCACCCTCATCACCAGATCCATCAACTGGATCATCCGATGATTTAATTGGAGAAAGACGACATTCATTTCAATATTGGTAAGTATTTCTTACCCATCACAAGAACACAGTAGTAATAATAATATGGGTTCCTTCATAATAACTTAATTAAATTCAATTAACTGTAATCAAATGCCGTTGTCAACAAGTTCAGACTTGCAGTAATGTCCATTTGAAGTGTATACTAAATAATTTGCCAACTCAAAATTTTTCTTTCTTTTCTCCTTCCAGTTGAAACTCGTAGAGTATTCCCCGACAAGAGAGAAGCGGACATCAAAGCCAGTATTCGCCTGAAGCTGAACAATTCTTCGAAGCAATTAAAGAAGTAGTATTTTTACATTAACGAAGTGTTTGGACATTAACTGAGTGCATTTTATGATGTTGTATGGAGCGATTCAGTGCTAGTAGAATAAAAATAGTATTATATAAGAAATTATTGTGTTATTTTCGTTGTGTTATCAGGGCGTTGTCATTCTCTGAAATAGATTATTCTACAATGTTGTTCAGTATTGAGGATGTAATATAAATACCCAGTCCAAAGTGAAGCTATCAATCTATAGTTTTCTACAATGTTGTTCAGTATTGAGGATGTAATATAAATACCCAGTCCAAAGCTCAAAGTCCAAAGGGGAGCTATCAATCTATAGTTTTCTATCAAAATATATATTCTACTATTCTATAACGCCTTTGATTTCCATCAAAATCTATAGTGTTCTATCTAAAGTAATGAAGCTATAGATACTATAAAATTGCATAGAGAGCTATAGTTAATTTATGGTAATCTATAGTTAATTTATAGTAAGCTATATTTAATTTGTAGTAAGCTATAGTTCATTTGTAGTAAGCTATAGTTCATTTGTAGTAAGCTATAGTTCATTTGTAGTAAGCTATAGTTCATTTGTAGTAAGCTATAGTTCATCTGTAGTAAACTATAATTCATTTGTAGTAAGCTATAGCTCATTTGTAGTAAGCTATAGTTCATTTGTAGTAAACTATAGTTCATTTGTAGTAAGCTATAGCTCATTTGTAGTAAGCTATAGTTAATTTGTAGTAAGCTATAGTTAATTTGTAGTAAGCTATAGAATTTCAGCTGTAGTAAATCCGCAAAAGTACCACAAAATCGATAGTAATCTATAGATTTCAACTATAGATTTTTATGGTAAATTTTCATAAGGGAGAAACCAACATTTCACTGCTAGATGGCACAACTGTATTTTCCATAACAACTATCCCACAACAAGTAGGTTTCGCATCTCTGACATAACGATAACATGGCATATCCTGCCCTTTCAGTCTCAAATTTCCTTAACTAAATTTTACATCATACTCCTGCGCACTTAGGAAGTCCATATCCAGTGTGCCATCATTCTGGATATTTGCAAATAAAACTTTCTGTTGGAATACATGTTGACCCAAACTCAGAGAAACAGTCATTTTACCAAAGAAGGGAGTTAACTCCTCAAAGTAGCCATTACAATTTCTGTGAAGGGGACATTAATAGATCCAAAAGGTTTTTTTATTCAGAATTGTCACACTTGCTCCAGTATCGGCCAACATCGATATAGGCTTGTTTTCTAATTTGACGAAAAAAAATAAACCCTCATCACTGACTGACAACTGACTGATCACTATCACATTGGGCCTACATACCCCGGCCTTGTCCCGATCGGTAGATTTGGCAGTGGGAAGTTTCACTGCACATTCGAATTTTGCATTCCTCATATCTGGTCTACCCACAGTCTGCTGACCATTATATCTATTATTGGTATAATTATTGTTTCCATTCTGTCCACTGACTGACATTTTGCCTATACCCTTGGCCATTTGATCCTCGATTTTGTCCAGTCAATTTTAAGACTTTTACCTTAATTTATCTCTCCCATTGTTTCCCTCGTGTCTTTAAACCCATTCTCCATACATTTGACCAACTTGTTCATATCTGAGCTATATTCATCTCTTCTCACATTTCCACTATTTTCCAGAGGGGACTGTATGCTTCTTGCAACTTCAGTCAAGCTACGGACAGGGCTACCACGTTGGCGATCAGCCAATCGATGAGTTCTAAGCGAACAGCCAATGTTTCGGCACCTACCATGGACTTGGGTTGAGCCTCTCGTACAGGAAGTCTCAAATCAGAATCAGGTATGGCATCAATAAAATGATCGATAGCCAACACAGGCGCTATTTGCATCAAGATCAGCTTGTGTGGTCAACATTCTGATTGATTGAGCCAGCTCAGGCAAAGACCCACACTTCGCTTTTAATTTACCTTGAAGTCTAGCTCTAAAAACTTCAGCACGATTCGCCGACCCAAATCGAAAACTCCCAACTAGAGTGTCAAAATCTCTCTATTCCTGTCCACTCAATTCGTTTAAAACACCACTAGCTGTCTCTTTCAAACTACCAGCAAAGAACAAAGATTTGTCTTGAGCAGTCCAACAATTAAGGTCTGCAAGGATCTCAAATTGAGCTAAATATTCTGACCAGTCCTCGGAAGCATCATATGGTTGGGGTCTCATTCTGGGATTAGAGGTATTTAATCTGGAAAACATGGCATTGCCATTTACATTTTCTGTATTCACAGGAGTTGCCCCCCTTACAGTATCAAAGACAGTCCCACTGTAAACCCTTGCATCTCCATTGTCACAATTCAAATAACTTCGTGTACTAGTCTCGAAGTTCAAATATCTCTCATTGTCAGTCACATATCCTCTATTGTTTGCAGTAAATCTACTGTTTTTCTCCTTAACAGGTGGAACATTTTCTGTGCCATTCACAGCATCTATAGTATGGAGGGATCCACTATCTCTAGAATTGACAGGAGAAAATTGTGCCTAGGGATGGGGCTGTTCCCAACTCATATCGGGCTTGTCTTCATGTTTGTTATAAGTTTTAGAAATTTGTCGTGCTCCTTGGGCTGAATACTTTGAACTCTGGGAGTTATCACCAATGTACTTCTCAATTTCTTGACCATTCTGAGGGCATTTCAATTGATCAACTTATTTTGATAAACAGGACATTTTATTGTGTAGTCCATCCATCTATATGTTCATCATTTGCGAAAATAAGCTCTGAATAGTTCCTTTAATTTCACTTTGAAATACAAACATTTTGTTTGTTATCTTCTCTGTTGTTTCCAATAATATTCTCTGATTAAATTCATTGTCTTCAAAGTATTGTTCTGCCAAACTATCACTCAAATCAGTGCCGGTACCAGCATCCATTTTCATATCCGTTCTGGATTGAAAGGCTACATTGTTAGAGTCGTCCATATTGATAAATAACTTTTCAATGCCGTTGTCAAATCTCTGATTGAGCTAGATAATGTGACCAATCCTTGGAAGCATCATATGATTGAGGTCTCATTCTGGAATTAGAGGTATTTGATCTGAAAAAAATGACATTGTCATTTACATTTTCTGTATTCACATGAGTTGTCTCCCTTACATTATCAAAGACAGGCCCACTGTCAACCCTTGCATCTCTATTTTCATACTTCAGATAACTTGGTGTACTAGTCTCAAAGTTCAAATATCTCTCACATGACCTGTATTGTTTGAACTAAATCTACTCTATTTCTCCCTAACAGGTTGAACATCATCTGTGCCATTCACAGCATCTATAGTATGTAGGGGTCCACTATCTCTAGAATTGACAGAAGAAAATTGTGCCTGGGGATGAGGCTGTCCTGAAATCATATCGGACTTGTCTTCATGTTTGAAGACATGAACCCTTGGGCTGAATACTCTGAACTCTGGAAGTTATCATCAATGTACTTCTCAATTTCGTGCGCATTCTGAGAGCATTTTAAAAACTTCTTTTGATAAACAGGCCATTTCTTTGTGTAGTCCATCCATCTGTATGTTCATTTGTGAAAATACACTCTTAATAGTTCCTTTAATTTAATTTTGAAATACAAACATTTGTTTTGTTACCTTCTCTGTTGTTTCCAATATATTCTCTAATTAGATTCATTGTCTTCAAACTGTTGTTCAGCCAAACTTTCCTCACATCAGTGCCGCCACCAGCATCCATTTTCATATCCGTTCTGGACTTGAAGGTTACAATGTTAGAGTCGCCCATATTGATAAATAACTGTTCAATGTTGTTTGAAACCAATTGCGAGTTTCAGATCCCTCAATAGCTGCCACCAATTGTCACGTGCCCCCCATCGGGTTACACGGACGTAAATGGGTTCAGTGGAGTACAGAAACTCAACTTGAAAACTCTTAGTTACACAACACATGAAGAACAATCAAAACAGCATGTACAACAATCTTTACTGATGAAAATACAAACAGAGAAAAATGTGATAGATTCAGTTGAATATATCGAATTGTATGCAATAGTAGCTGTGGTACATCTATTGTCAGTCGGAATAGGCGTATCAATCCGGCACAGGCTTTGAATATCTACAGGAGAAAGCTCAAATGGAGATGAAGTTCAGTCTGGTGTAGTACAACCTAGTTGAGTTCAAATCTTGTGAAGTACAATCTTTTAGAGGTCAAACCTTGTGAAGAACAATCTTGTAGAAGTCAAATCTTGTGAAGAACAATCTTGTAGACGTCAAATTTTGTGAAGAACAATCTTGTAGAGGTCAAATCTCGGAAAACACAATCTTGTAGAGGTCAAATCTTGTGAAGTACAATCTTGTAGAAGGTTTGACCAGATCCGGTGAAGTTTCACCAAAACTATGAAAACAATCAAGCTCTTAATAAATTAAATTTATTGCAGAGTGTTGTCGTATTATTCCTCGATGTCAACAGAGCAGCACGGGTTTAACAAGCCTCTGGAAACTGATTCACCCATATCTGGGTCGCCAGCGTTCATGAATATTCAATTAGCCATGTTCACGTAAAGTCTGTCTTCTCGGTCAAACAAGTCTTTTACACATAAAAAGGCCAACTTATTCTGCTCATGGTCCTTCTTCCTGCCTTCCACTTCAATATATACAAATCTTATGTCCAACTACATTGCAGTTTTTTCCCAATTTAGAATTTAGTTCCCTTTTCCTGAAGCTTCCCCTTGGATGAGAATTGGCCAAATGCGACGAGAAACGTTCTCTCGCACTATCAATAGAAACGCCTGACGTACCACACTGCTTTCAAAAATAATTTTAAAGTGATTTTTTATAAGAAATCATTTTTTATGTATTTGCTGAATAAATCAAACTGATTTTTTGAAAAAAAATCGATTTATTATATATTTCTGTGAATAGGTTTATAATGAATAATTCAGAATAGATTTTTTATGTATACGACAATATATTTTCTATGAATTTTTCTGTAAATAATTTTTTTATATATTTCGAAAATACTTTACCAAGAATTTTTATGAGAAATAGATTAAAGATATATTTGTGCGAATATAGTTGTGTATCTTTCTATGAATAGATGTTTTAAATGTTTCCGAAAACACAATAACGATGATTTTTTGAAAAAATAGATTTGAAATATATTTCTGTGAATGCAGTTTTGATAAATATTCAAGTGCATTTTTTATATATTTAAAAATATTTTTTATGCTTATTTCAGTAGATTTTTAATATGTTTTAGAAAATACTTTATTAAAGCATTTTTACAAATAACGTGTATATTTAAAATATATTTTTAAATATCCCATCGAAATAAATTTCTCAAATATATTTTAAAGCTATTTCTAATTATTCGTCTCAGATAGCATGTGCTACACCATACACGGGCAAACTTTCACATAAAAAGGCAAGGCAGTAGAGGCATATAGCATAGTTTCCATGTGCCTTAATTGGTAGAGCGTGCTGAATCAAACTGGCTAGTATATAACTAGTTGCCCTATCTTTTTGGTAGAGGATATTGTTTTATAAAAACAATCAAATACCGGTATTACTACAAGCGTCTGGTCCGTCATTCATAATTCAGCCGTCGTCCATTAAAGAATATCCGCGTCCATCCGCTATCTTTTTGGTAGAGGATATTGTTTTATAAAAAAAAACAATTAAAAACCGGTATTACCACAAGCGTCTGGTTCGTCATTCGTAATCCAGCCGTCGTCCATTAAAGAATATCCGCGTCCATAATCCAAGGACCTATTCCATATAACAGTATTAGTACCAAATTCAAAAAGACAATCATAGTATCATAAACATCCCTTACTGTCCAGAAGTGTCTTTGAAGTAACTTTGAAGTAACTTTAAAGTGTGGCCATATTTTAACCTTGAAGTGCAAAGCTCAGAGTCAGAAGTGTGCTTGCAGTGTGGGTATTGTTTTGTGGCAATGGAAGCACTTGGAAGTACTTTTGAAGTGTGCCTCAAATATGTTAATTAAGTACTACAAAGGTACTTCATCGACATTTCCACAGAAGGGTAACCTTCATAGGCACTTCAGGAGTGTTCTTGAAGTACCTAATTAAAATATTTGAGGCGCTTCAATGTCCTTATATGGCAACGCACTTCATCCACTCTTCTACAGAAGGATACCTTTCATATGCACTTCTGAAGTGCTCTTGAAGTACCTTATTAGTATCATAGCAAATCCGTGTAATGAAAGGTATGTAGCCAGAGCTATTTACTTTCCCGGAAAAGAAGACACAAATATATATTTGAGCCCAGAACGTCTTATTTAGAGAAAACACTGGAAGTGAAACAAAACAGTACATCATAATGGTTCTTAACAAGAAACGTATAGTTTATATAACCGCTAGCACAAATCCTTGAGACAAAATACAGCACAGTACTATCTATGTATGTATTTACGTGCAGTCTTTGATATGAGAATTTATTGCAGTATTAGTATTATTATTCAAGGGTGACAGTGTTCTTGTCCAAATTGAACTTGAAGCAGCAGATCTTTCGAAGGATAGTTTGCTTTAGTTGCCCTGAGGTCCACTTGGATGTAATCCAACCTTTGCTGAAACCCACCAGTCTGAATTGTGGACTTCTTGGCCTGTGGCGATAAATACATGCATATAATTAAAACCTGATCAGTTGTATGTATTGTTCCATGTGACATGCAATCCAGTTTTTCTTTTTTTTAATACACTCAGGATGATTGAATAGGTTGACTACCATAAAGGGTAAAGAATGAAACACATCCGTGCGATTTACAAAAGATTGATGAGGATGTCTATTATCCTTTCTTTAGTACGCCATGAAATACAGCAAGGGAGATAAACAGTTTGTGTGACGTTCTAACCAATATACACTATGAAGAAATCAACCATATCTAGGTGTGCTCATTTCATTTCCCGTCAGTCGCGTGGCTGCTTGAAGTGAGCCGAGTTCCTTGTAGCAGCTGTATTCTGGAATATGAAAGTATACAATGTCAGAAGCCATTACAATTGAAGAGAATCAATCATGTGAATTCTTAAAATTTGTCTTTGTTAATTTCTGGTTCAACTAAATCTCCATACAGGGTTTCAAATAACAAATAAATGCTTATTAACTACAAATTGTATTCTTAATTTTTTTAAATGAAATAAATGTATGAAATGAAATGTTCTCATTTCTCAAGATGTGGGTAGAAATGTACAATTTAAGTGTGTGAAGATCCTTAGCTTTGGCATATGAATAGTACAATCAATAGACAAGGAAAATATAGCCTGTTATAATGATGAAAAGTCAAATCATAATTGATTATACTTTTTCTGATTACAGCTAAAAATAGGTTATGCTAACATTTTATTATCAATATATTTTAAAACATATTTCTTTACCATTTTGTCAAAAATCTGGTATGGAAATATTCTACAATCTTCCGCAAGGAACAAAAATCAATAAATTTCATAAATCAATAAACAGTTCAAAATTTATTTAGAGCTACCATCCCCCCAACCAGTCAAATTCAACTGTTTTGACATGAACAGGAAGTATACAAGCAGTTTTGTGATAAAAATATCTCACCCTCAGGGGATTTCCTCCAGGGGTGCATGCCAATCTTCATATGAGGTCGCCAAGGCTGGGGTTTCCAAGCTGACAATTCACACAACCATAACAATGGCTACCCACACTGCCTTGATGAACCTGGGTAGATCTGAAAGTGATATTGAGAGAGAGATATGGATATTTCTTTGTGAAATCCATGCTGACCCATTAAATTTGACTGCAGTTATAAGGTAAAGTACATTATTACAACCTGGAGTCCATATAGCAATATTTATTGAGGCCAATATCAATTTTTTAATATGCCAAGTATGTCAAGGTAAACTTCTTGATAATAATAGCTGATACTCCCGGGTCTACCTCACTGTTCAGCTCAGTTCTTTGCTTATTAAGTTATGAAAAACAGAAAAATTATAGTTATATTTATAATTTACTTACCATATCACTAGCTGCAATCATCACCATCTGTAATACAGTTCTGCAGACCTCCATAATTCTAGCTTAACATGAACAAATCCATCTGATTTTTGCAGTTGTCAGCCATTTTTTTTGTCGACTGGTGGTGCCCCCGGTGTTCAATTAAATTTTCACTGGCAGGTTAAGAGGATAAAGACTATCAGAAACAGAAATTATATATATATTATATTTAAACAAGTGATAATAATGAAGAGGATAATATAAAGTATTCTTTAATGGACATTTTTTGTTGCTGACATTATGCTATGTTAGAACTGATTCTTCTAAAAATATTTTCCCATGTTGTCGAATTTTACTATAAAATCATGGATTTGGAATGATTATAAAATCTGAATTCAACAAGATTTCTTATCTAATATGTGTTTTGATAACACTCATATGTGAGAGACTGAAATTATTAATATCTCTATTTTATTCAGATAGAAACCCATGGTACTGATCACTTTAAAAGATCCAAAAAAGTGTTTACAGTTCTGCGTAATATGTCAGTAATCACATGTGAATATTTTACACAGTTACAGCTATTTTGAACTGTGAAGTACAAATCTGATGTTTAGAAGTTTCATTGAAATGAGATTTGATGTCACTGATTGAAATCAAATCAGCCAACGTTAAGCTGGGATATTCACAGAGCTAATTAATATCTAATTTATAATGTTATGTTACTGTGACATTTTGTGGAAAAATTCCAATAATCCAGAAATCCTATTGGGTTGAATCTTATAGGATTTTTCAGAATCTTATAGGATTTTTTAGAATCTTACAGGATTTTTCAGGATTTTCAGAATCTTACAGGATTTTTTAGAATCTTATAGGACTTTTTTAATCTTATAGGATTTTTTCAGAATCTTATAGGATTTTTCAGAATCTTATAGGATATTTTAGAATCTTATATGATTTTTTGTAAGGGGAAGTCCCCCAAGTTATGCTATAAAACTGACAAAGTCCAAGAAGTGTCTTTGAGGAGTACCTTAGATTATGCCGAACAATAACTAAGTCTCAGAAGTGTCCCTGAAGTCCCCCAAGTTTTGGCTGATGAACTGACAAAGTCCATGAAGTGTCTTTGAGGAGTACCTTGGATTATGCCGAATAAAAACCAAGTCTCAGAAGTGTCTCTGAAGTCCCTCATTTTTTGCTATGACATTGACAAAGCCCACGAAGTGTCTTTGGGGAGTCCCTTTCTAATGAAGTACCTATGAAGTGTGCAAGTATTTTTCTCTGTTATTGAAGTGCCGTTTCAGTGTACTCTTCAGAGGCACTTCTAGGCACACTCCACATGAAGAGTGACACTTCTGAAGAGTAAGGGATAGGCTAGTTCACTGCAAGAGAGAAGCGGTCAAAATTTTTCATTAATGCCGGCAAGACATCATGATGTTTCAAAAATATCAAATCCATATCGCTGATCAGTATTCTTAATCCAAAATATTCGTTGTAAATTACAAGCGTCTGGTCCGTCATTCATAATTCAGCCGTCGCCCATTAACGAATATCCGCGTCCATAATCCAAGGACCTATTCCATATAATAGTATTAGCACCAATTCAAAAAGACAATAGTATCATAAACATAGGCTAGTTCACTGCAAGAGAGAAGCGGTTAAAAATTTTCAATGCTGCCGGCAAGACATTATGATATTTCAAAAATATCAAATCCATATCGCTGATCAGTATTCTTAATCCAAAATATTCGTTGTAAATTACAAGCGTCTGGTCCGTCATTCATAATTCAGCCGTCGCCCATTAACGAATATCCGCGTCCATAATCCAAGGACCTATTCCATATAATAGTATTAGCACCAATTCAAAAAGACAATAGTATCATAAACATAGGCTAGTTCACTGCAAGAGAGAAGCGGTTAAAATTTTTCAATGCTGCCGCCAAGACATTATGATATTTCAAAAATATCAAATCCATATCGCTGATCAGTATTCTTAATCTAAAATATTCGTTGTAAATTACAAGCGTCTGGTCCGTCATTCATAATTCAGCCGTCGCCCATTAAAGAATATCAGCGTCCATAATCCAAGGACCTATTCCATATTCCATATAACAGTATTAGCACCAAATTCAAAAAGACAATCATAGTATACATAAACATAGGCTAGTTCCCTGCAAGAGAGAAGCGGCCAACAGTTTTCAATGATGCCGGCAAGACATCATGATGTTCCAAAATATCGAATCCGTATCGCTGATCAGTATTCTTAATCCCTAATAATCGTTTTAAAGTCGTCATCTAGAGAAGGATGTATCTCAGTCACTCTTTGATTGTGATTGTTCATATGACCACCATGAGGATTTTGAAGTACATGGGTTCATACGGCCCTAACGCCGGGTTAAGCGGAATTAGACACAAGTTACGACACATAAAGCAATAGATCTTGCACACTACGTTCATATTTTGCTATCAGCATGCGATATGTATCGCCAAATTTGAGAAACATTGAATGGAGGCTCCTTGTGGTATGGCCCTGTTTTATAAGTTTCTGCAACAATGTTTTGTGACGTTGATTAAAATCCTCACATATAACAGAAGATCTAGCAAATGCTATTAGGCGAGATATGTATACGCCACATGCGGTCCCACTGGAATATTACTGTCCAGAAAGGGATAGCTTACGATGTCGAAATTGTAATCATCTCTTTTGTCATAAAGTCGACGAGATAGAGTTATAGGTCTAAATGTGATGTGCCTGTAATTTCCTTCAAATCCAGTGAAGGTGGATATATATCCTTCACTGTGTCATTTATATAGCGATTATCCATGGCGAGAAGATCTTCTATATAGCGTTTGTTGAACGAGAAGAAACGGGCTTTGAATGGATCGGTTTTTGAAAGCGCCTGCATATAGTCATATTCATAAGAGAACAGATATAGGTCAGCCAACAGGGGTGGAATTTTAAATTCCACACAAATTATATTGGATCATCCAAATCATGAATTCCACGTAAAAGCGCCCATAACCAAAAAAGAAAACAAACGTTACCTTTCTTGCAAAAAATTCACACCACATTTTTTTATACGTCATAGATAAGCATGTTGTATCTTTTTTCTATTCGCTTCCTATAATCTCTGGGAACATGCCAATCACACAGACTATGTTTTAAGCATAATTTTTTCCCAACAATTTACAAACACGATCAAGCTGAGAAATTCAACACTCGCAAGGAATGAAAGTTTAAAGACATATTTATTACACAATTATCATGAATGTAATGGTTTTCCTGATGATCCTCTCCTATGATAGCATGAAGATATATAATTCATGCTAACCATGCATGATCTAAAGAATAAACATTTCTTTTCAAATAAATCGTTCTTATTATTCCATACTATCTGATAAAAATTATTGTACCTTCAACTGACATAACTTTCAAAAAAAAAATATCTAAGATTTGTGGATAACACAATGGAATTGATAAATTCAACTTATTCACTGGGCTGGAAATAAGGAGTGGGCATAGGGTTACCAGTTATTTCCGGTCCTGTGTTCAAACTGTAACTCCATTATAGCAGGAATCTAAGACCCCTAATCTTGTCCTATATATCTGTAAGACTTATTTTCCAAAAACTTCCTTCATCTGTCGTTTTGTCCAAGCCAAAATCGTTTTGTCCAAGCCAACTTCTTTTGAATGAAATCTGAGCATTTAATCTAAAGACATGATCATTTATGAGTATATACCTGTAGTTCTTTTAATTTTCTCGCCTTTGTTATTCAATATAAATTTGAACAATGTCGTATTTATTATTTCACAGAGCCTTGCTATCCCTTGTGCATTATAGTAAAATTCTACATACTCTTTGCAATTTATTTACATCTTTCTGGAAGTTTAATTTTCAATGATTTCACGGGGCGTTGGATGTAAAGCAGACGACACAGGAAAGGAAGTTCTCGCAACATTTCGTTGCACAACAGTGAAAAAGAAGTATTAATTTAGGGACGAGTGAGACTTGTGTTGTCAGATATACATTGCGGATGACTGAATCAACTCAGTGAACAGGTCCGTACCAATACTGAGGCAGCAGCAGCAGCAGCAGCACCAACAACAACAGGCTGACATTTTGTCAGATGGAAAACAAATAACAAAAACTTGCAACTTGTAGTTTATGAGATTCAATACTCACCGGTTGAAGTTTTTGCAACACCAGGCCGATCACACAGTCTTTCTGAGAAACAATGCCAAGAATACCAGGTAACTCAATGATCTCAATCTTTGCTTTGATTTTATCAAAATCAACAAATCCAGTTGTCAGCTTCTTCTCTTCGACAATTTAAATAACATTCTTATACGTAACCTTTTGCAAAAACTTGGGCGCATTTGTTTGATTCCCTTGAATTATTTTTAGCAGAAATTTGAAATCACAATTTTGCCGGTATTGCTGAATAAATATCTATGGTAATAAAAAAGTGAAACATATCTTGGTGAGCTCTCTAACGAGAGCAGAGAACAATTAGTCTGCTATTCCATCAGCTGCCAACGACTCGTGCAACTAGGGTAATGGTCGCACACCCGTTTTCAGTGATTCAATTGATTTCTGTACGTCACAAATTTCTGAAACTTTGATCTTTTGTGAACTATGCATCCTCCGATAATATCAGAAAACGTCACATGCATCAGGATTTGTTATGGCAATTCATCTGTAATATCTAAATTAATGTTAATCTTATTGGAGCCGTACCCCAGGCATGGGTGGGAACACCCCGTTAGGCGGGGCTGCCCGAGGCTATATGGCATGAGTTTGGAGGCTAAAATATCACCTGAGCAAAAATGTATCCCACATACTAGAGAGAGCATCACGATAATACTTAATGAATATTCAAATAATTGCATGGGTGTTTTTAAATGTCGAATGTCCAGAACGTCTGTCTGTTCATGAAATCTTGCTTGAATTGTGTATTTCTGTTGAAAGAAGAAAGGTTAATGTGGAAAAGAAAATGTTATATCAATACAAGTTTTTTTATAAAACCCTTTCAATGCAAATGACCAATTTCATATTACATTTTTATTCCATCCAGGTAAAATACAGTATGATATGGGGAATGTGGAGGGTAGGCCTACTTTGCAGCCTTCAGAAGTATGTCCGGGAATAGGTATGTGGGTGATAGATACCGCATATATATTTCGACAAGTTATAAACTCATCTGTCATTTATGCGCCCCCCCCCCCCATCTATTAGCGGGGAAGGGGATGTTCGCAGTCCGTTCGTGTGTCATTCGATGTCGGTCTGCCTGTCGGTATGGCCAAACTTCTCCAGACGATATCTCGGCTACTATTGATCAACATACTGAGACTTTCTTTCTTTAGAAGATGCTTTAGGATCACCTTGCATCTGTGACTCTTTTCCTTACCCTTTTAGGCCATTGTCCACTCTTTTCCTTACCCTTTTAGGTCATTGTCCACTCTTTTCCTTACCCTTTTAGGTCATTGTTCACAGAGTTCTGACCCTTTATCAATGACATCAATACACTAAAGTACATTGTCACTATAACTGCCACAAACTCGCTCTTTCATTACTTGCTTGGAAATGACCATATCAGATAAAATTATGACAAACGGTTCGAAATAATCACAAATGGGTTGGAAATATTCTTGTGACCTGTTCAGTGTTGCCATTGTGCCGCATGCACTGATGAATTCACACTTATTGATGTCACGCTGCAACAAGCAAATTTGAAATAAACACAAACCATTGAGCACAGTTTCTCTCAATTTTTGAAAGTAGTTGATGTAAATATGGTCTTCCCTGTGCTATGGACAGTCAAACTTTACCAGTAAAATTATTGAAGAATAAAATATCATGGGTGCCAAATGCCTAATCTATAGGTTTTAGGCATCTTTGTTTTTTATTTACTCAAATGCTAATTCTCTCAGTTGATTGGTCAACTGGACCAAGATTGACAACCTTGAAGAGACAATTACAGAATCTCATTGGATAGTTTTCGATATATTTTCGTGAGAGGATAAGTGGGAAAATCATATTCCCATTTGCAAAAGGCGTATTTTATTGTAGATGGTACCACCATCAGCCATTTTCATTTGTCATCTATGACAAACTCACATTCTTGTGTTTAATTTTTTGTTTGTAGAAGTTAATAATCCAAACTGTATAGAATTATCACAAGGGACCCCAGAATGGATTGAAAGGATAATAAAATACCAAGCAAGATTCATTAATGTGAATTTGGAGAGCATTCTGTCAAATGACATTGGCAACAGCTTTTGTGTCCCAAATCCATTTTTAATCCTACATGATATTCACATTACTTATTGCCTTGGACATTTTGAAATCAGTTGTCTGTCATAGGTGGGCTTTGAAATCGAACGGAACATTAAATGAAAATGACGTTAGCAACATTTCTCCCAGTGCTCAGAATTATGTTCAGGCTATTCATCGCAAGATTTGGACATTTTTGTGTCCTCTACCTTGACAGAGCTGATGTTAGACACCATTTGTTATTTTATTCTCATCTCTCATTATTCCCATTTGCCCTAATTTTTACTAGCTTGATGAGTCAGTTGTGATCAGATAACGAAAAGTATATAAGATAAGATAAGTACTTTATTACCATACATTGGTATAACCATACATTAGCTCACCATGGATCTTGGACACTTCGGACACGTAATAACAAATAAAACACACAAAATGCTTGATTAAATGATTAAACGATATAGGGACTATGTCTATCACCATATAATGGTTTAACAGCTATTCATTTTGTTTTCCTTTGATTATCTTGAGTTTGAAATGTTGCTAGTGTCAATTTTTCCTATGACAAATGACAGATTTTGGTACCCTTTATAATAGAATATGCCAACAAGAGCCCAAGGGCTTCAATATACGCCCGTTTATCTGGAATTACATTGGTCCAAATTTCAAGGTTGTTTAATAGCCTTGTTTTAATAGCCTTGATAGCCTTGTGCGTCTGAGAATGTAATATATATCACATCTTATAGTGAATGATAAACTAATATAAGTTCAACTCTTGGTAACTAGTTAACCTTGAAGCAAGAGCTGAGAGCTCACATATCCCACACTGAAATCGACAATAGTCAAACACATGAAAATAGTACTTTTCCTGCAAATGTTTCTCATGAAGGAAAAAGTGATGAAGTAAACCTTTGTTCTTGAGTTTATAAACAGGTATGAAGTTCATAAAGGACCCCCTCCCTGTTAAATTAGTAAATGTATGGTTTTTATTTCACAACAGTTTAACTGAATGTAGCTGTTTCAAACATGGAGACAACTCCACAGGACAATACCATATACATGTACATGTAGGGGAGAGAATATTCCAACCTAACACATAGAGTCAGATAAACTTGATTCAGTTTTGGGAGACTGTGACCTTGACCTGTGACAAATTGATCTAAAAATTTATGGTTCCCCTTTGCCATGTGAGTAAGACATACCGGTACTCAAAGTTTGGTAGCAATCCATACCTTGAAACTGGAGATATCGCATGGACAACAAATGTTAATGGATGAATGGACAGCAGGCAACATCGCATTACATGACCTCGTCTTCAACAGGCATACGAAAATGTGACTTTTAATGATTTGTTGATTTTGGGGTCACCATGACCTTGACCATTGACCCACATTTTGGTATGTAACACATGTCCCTCTAATGTATCTACTGGCAAAAAAAAGTTATTTTTAATGATTTCCTGATGTTGGGGTCACAGTGATCTTCACCTTTGACCTTGACCTAACTTCTGGTACAAGACACATCGTCTTCCCTCAATGTATCAATGGACACAAAAAAAAATCATGATTTTTATGAATTTCATGATTTTGGGGCGCTCAGTGACCTTGACATTCAGCCTTGACCTACATTTTGGTACGTGACACAACATGTTCTCCTAATGTATCTACTGACACAAAAAAAGTAATTTTCAATGATTTTTTTTATTATGCAGTCACAGTGACCTTGACTATTGACCTTGACCTAAATTTTGATACATGACAAACAGTCTCCACGAAAAATCATGATTTTTAACAATTTCATGATTTTGGTGTCACAGTGACCTTGACCTACATTTTGGTATGTGACACATCGTGTCCCCCTAATTTATCTACTGACACAAAAAGATGTCATTTTTAACAATTTCCTGATTTTGGGGTCACTGACCTTTGACCTTAACCTAATTTTTGGTATGCGACACTTCATTTCCGCCTATTAATTTATCTACTGACACAAAAAGATGTCATTTTTAATAATTTCCTGATTTAGGTGACACTGACCTTTGACCTTGATTCTGGGGTCACAGTGACCTTGACCATTGGCCTGGATCTAAATTTTGGTATATAACAAAACCACTCCCCGAAATTTCCCAATGGACTAAAAAAATCAGGATTTTTAACAATTTTTACAATTTCGGGGTCACAGTGACCTTGACCTTTGACCTTGACCTACATTTTGATATGTGACACATCGTGTCCCCCTAATGTATCTACTAACACCAAAAAAAAGTATTTTTAATAATTTCCTGACCTTGACCTTGTGACCTTTCAGTGACCTTTGACCTTGACCTATTTCTTGGTATGTGGCACTTCATTTCCCCCTATTGAATCCACTCACACAAAAAATAGAAATTTTTGATGATTTCCTGATTTTTCGGTCACACTGACCTTTGACCTGTGACCTCGACCTACATTTGGTATGTAACGCATCGCTCCCCCCAAGGGCATCCACTCACCAAAAATTAGAACTGTAGGAAGAAAATTGTCAATGATCACTGATTTCCTGATTTTAGGAAAAAGTGACCTTTGACCTCTGACCTCGACCTTAATTTTGGTACGCGACACATCGTCTCCACCTAGCGCATGCACTCACGAAAAATTGCGACTTTGGATAGAAAACGTTCACAGATATAGACCGGACACGAACACTTCAGTGATTTCCTGTTCTTTAGGCCAGTGACCTTTGACCTTTGACCTCGGCCTTGAGTTTGGTACGCGACACATCGTCTTCCTGTGGGGTATCCACTCACCAAAAATTGGAACTGTAAACAGAAAACTGTTCCAGATATAGACCGGACACGACGGACGGACGGACGGACAGACGGACAGACGAACGGAAACCGCCATCACATAATACGTCCGCCATTTGGCGGGCGTATAAAAACGGCACATATATATAATCAGAACAACGTATTGTAACGAGCTGGTACACAGTCATTTGTCAGTCGTTCGTCACAGCATTGTGTTGTTGTTGCTGTCGAAATCCCAGTTTTCATGGCTGAACTTTGGCTTACAAAACTGGAAAGAAATACCAGTTATGTAATTATTTAATTACTTACGTGGGTCCGGAGATGATTCATATATTTAGTACATGATTGCGGAGAAGAAGCAGTTTTATCGACAGAAATGATCGCCCAAGTGATGGCAGAAATGTTGTTGTTAGCGAGCCTCGTTTTCATCCATTGTGTGGGCGGAGTCTAATATTCATGACTTGAGACTATATAAACTTGGCGCGGAACGGATTCAAATGTCTTTCAATTTTATTGGAGACCAGATCGGACGTGTTTTTCTCTTGTTCCTGTCAATTAGTTATTCTAAATCACCTAGTACCACCTAGAGAAACCTGCGAAATTATGGCTCAGGCCAACATAGAATCACCTAGTTGTTTGGTGAGTAACACCGGCGGCAGTTTGTAAACTCCAGAGTGGAGATACCTTCACGCTGGGGATCTGATAATTTACGCGCACCTTCCCTAGGTGTCAACCTCCAGATTTGTGGCAGGTTACACCTTCCTATGTTCCTCTCAGACATAGTACAGCAGATCAAATGTTATGGAACTAAATAAATCGCTAGGTTCCCCCCGATGACCAAACCTTCCCGCACCATCCTTAGGTGTGGATCATAAAGATTGCGGATTTGCATTGAAGTGGATGCGGATTTAGGATGGTTCAACCAAGTTGCGGTTGAACCTTCCACTGACTTATATCATAGCAGAGATTGTACCGAACTAGGCTGTACCAGATTCATTATTTCTTCGTGTACCCTCCTGCTGAAAGAAGGGAATGACTAGGAGCTAAATTCGGAGATTGAAGGAAATTATCTGGGAACAGAAACGACTCACCATTAGCGGTAAAACGAAGCGCGCGTCGAACACCTACTCTAGGTGCGATTTATTTAAATTGCGGATTTGATCGGTGTTATGCTCCAGCGGATGCGGACTTTGGTCGATGAAAACCAAGCAATGGTTAGACAAGACCAGTTAGCGCATAATCAGAGCACCTTCAGAAACAGATTCAGAAGCAGTCATTTTTAGAGATTATATACCAGAACTGATAGAACCTAATAGGTGTATATTCTGATGCAGACATGGAAGCAGTCATTCTTGTGGGATTATATACCAGACTTTCTAAAATAGATCCAGTGGCACCTCATGTGCACACCTTCTAAAATAGATCCAGTGGCACATAATGGGTGCACCTTCTGATATAGACCCATACAGTCACACCTTCTGGTGCTATCTAGCAGTTCCAGTAATCCTTTTCTTAAGTCCGTAGGTTCCGAAAAGGAGAAGCGGGATACACCTGGAGTTGAATATTTTCGCATTAATTCTATTCCTATTCGTACTTACTCGCGATTCAAATATGATGTATTCGCGTTTATTCAATAAAGTTATATGGTTATTTCTTTAAACTATTTTACCTCTTTGTCTCTTTTGTTCCATAGTCACTGTGTTACTAGTAGCCTGTTAAATATTATTATTGTATTCCGGCTCGAAGAGCTAGAATACACTCGGCGGTTATACTTAACCACGAACGACGTTACATTGGTGGCAGCTGTGCAGGATAATTAAAACACAGTGACAGTTTGAAGATGGAGATGGACGATTCTAATGTTGTCATCTTCAAACCGGGTAGCCTGGCAGAAGGAGATAGCGGTACAGTCTCTGCTTCACATTTACAAGATGTAACTGTAACTCCAGATAGTGGAGCGAAACCTAAAGAAAGAAATGTCCTCTCTGATATAAGTCAGCATATGTTTGAAATGCACAATGTACTGAGAGAGCAGAATAATCAGATGAAAACTTTATTTCAAACAATGCATGGTATGCAGAATTACATGACAGATTTGAAAACTGATATTTTTGCAAACATGAATACATTGGAACAGAAAATAAGTCAAAATGAGAATATCCGAGATTTCCAACAGATTGACGGACAGAGACGAATGACTGAATTTTCACCTGTCTCCAGCCAGGTTTGTGGCAGACAGGATATAAGTGAAGTGAAATCTGATACAGCAGTCCATATTGATACTAGTCAGTATAGGCCTCAGTTAAATGTTCATGAAAATGAATCCCCAAAGCCTGAGCTTAGGTGGGGGCAGCCTGTGATTCCTTTAGAACACCGGTATAGCTCTCCACTTGGATCAGTTGGAGGTCACAACATCCCGCATGGATCTTTGTCTAATGGAGTGCCTGAAAATAAACAAAAGAGTTATGTTACACCGAATTTTCCTGCACTTAACAATTTTGTTTGAAGTACACCCCAAGCACTCACAACCCAGATTGCAGCAAGTCCAGTAAAACACTCTTCCAGCCCTTGTTTCTGAAGTGGTCACAACAGAGTTACCTCCCATTGACCATCACCAAACTGGAGTTGCTGATGAATATTCAAAAAATGAAACCCCTCGTCTGAGACCGCAGCATTATGATGGGAGTGAAGAATTAGAGGATTTCCTCAATCAGTTTGAACTTTTGACTGACATTAACAGATGGGATTGTCAGGCAAAGGCTCTGTATTTGGCTGGTAGTCTTAAGGGGCCCGCACGAGCAATTCTAAGTGAATTGAGTGCTGGAGAAAGAAGAGATTTCAACTGTTTGGTTAGAGCACTGAATAATCGCTTTGGTGCTGTGAACAGGTCTGGTATGTTCAGGGCCCAGTTGCAGAATAAAATCAAGGGAAAAGATGAAAGTATCCCTGAATTGGCCCAAGCTATTAAGAAGCTTACGAGACAGGCATACCCTGAGGCTAGTAGGTGCCTTATTGACACACTTGCAACAGACCATTTTATCGATGCATTACCTGATGCAGACTTTCGACTTCGCCTACGCGAAGCTCAGCCCAAAACTATTATTGATGCTGAAACTCTTGCTGTTAGACTGGAAACCCATCGATTGGCTGATCGTCATAGGGGACGTTCGGTACGCAGCATGGAACAGGTCGGGCCTGAAATGAAATCAGAAACACTTAAGAGAACTCTGAAAGACTGTTCAGATAAATTGGAGAGTTTAGTTAAGAAGGTAGAGTCTCTTGAGCATCAGAATAGACAGAATAACCAGCAGAATTATTCTCAGAATAACAGGCAGAATTATCCTCAAAATAACTGGCAGAATTATTCTCAGAATAACCGGCAGAATTATTCTCAGAATAACAGGCAGAACTATCCTCAGAATAACAGGCAGAATTATTCTCAGAATAACAGGCAGAACTATCCTCAGAATAACCGGCAGAATTATTTTCAGAATAACAGGCAGATTTATTCTCAGAATAACAGGCAGAATTATCCTCAGAATAACCGGCAGAATTATTCTCAGAATAACAGTCAGAACTATCCTCAGAATAACCGGCAGAATTATTTTCAGAATAACAGGCAGAATTATTCTCAGAATAATAGGCAGAATTATTTTCGGAATAACAGGCAGAATTATTCTCAGAATAATAGGCAGAATTATTCTCAGAATAACAGGCAGAATTATTCTCAGAATAATAGGCAGAATTATTCTCAGAATAACAGGCAGAATTATTCTCAGAATAATAGGCAGAATTATTCTCAGAATAAAAGGCAGAATTATTCTCAGAATAATAGGCAGAATTATTCTCGAAACAACGGGCAGAACAGTAGGCCATGGTCAAACCAGACAGATTCCGGGAATGGAAATAATGCCACACAAGATCAAAGGTCACATGACCAGGGAAACTTGACCGAGCCATGTCCAGGGGCCCAGACAAGGCTGACACAGTAGGGCCCAATATCAATCTTAGCACCTTCTCACCTAGTGATGAGGGTCTGTTTGTTGTGGTGAATGTACATAATGTACCCGTTGCTATGTTAGTGGACACTGGCGCATGTATTAGCATATTAGACAAGACATTCTTTGAAGGCATA
The DNA here is from genome assembly GCA_036873755.1 of Hanleya hanleyi. Lineage (NCBI taxonomy): Eukaryota > Metazoa > Mollusca > Polyplacophora > Lepidopleurida > Hanleyidae > Hanleya > Hanleya hanleyi. Next base: position 49,043 of record JAVTVY010027236.1, read on the forward strand.
CCACCTTCAAATCGTCCAGCTATTTTACCTGTTCATGGTAGTTTGATTACAGCTACTGGCGAAATAGCTGCATTCTGTGGAAAAGTAACTGTTCTTGTTCGTTTGGCGAAATTTAACGTTGAACATGATTTTGTCTTAGCTGATATAGAAAACCAGGGAATCCTTGGTTTGGATTTCTTAAGAAAACATGGCTGTGATGTTCAGTTAGGTGCAGGGTAGATTATAGTAAAGGGTGAGACTATACCCTGTTTCCAGCATATGAATGAATTCAAGGCAACTTGCTGCAGAATAGCAGTTAGTGAAACCACTATAGTGCCACCTGGCACTGAAGTGGTAGTGCCAGGAAGGCCACTTGATGTGATGTATGGTGTTGACCACTGTTTGGTCGAAACTGCAGATAAGTTTCTGCAAAAGAGCGGGTTATTAGTAGCTAAAGCTTTGATAGATCCCTCTAAAGGAATGATTCCACTGAGAATTATTAACCCTGGTGATAGTTGTCTAACTATTTATCAGAACACCATAGCAGCTAAATGTGAGCCTGTCGAAGAAATACTAGGTGATATATCCAAGGATGCTGGTAGCCATGGTAGCTACAAAGTTGACCAATGTAGGGGGAATAAATCTCCAGTTCCTGACCACTTGGTGGACCTGTTTGAAAGTAGTTCAAAACATTTGAGTGAAACTGAGTTGGCATCCTTACTAAATGAGTTCCAGGGGACCTTTTCTAAAGATAATAATGACCTTGGCTACACTACTCTTGTGGAGCATGAGATAAATACTGGAGATGCTAAGCCAGTGAAACAAAACCCAAGGAGGATTCCTTTGGCCAAGAAGGCAGAGGCTGAGAAAGAAATTCAGTCTATGTTGGATAGAGGGGTAACTGAACCTTCTTTTAGCCCATGGGCCTCACCGATTGTTCTGGTGAAAAAGAAATCAGGCGATGTAAGGGTTTGTTTAGATTACAGAATTCTGAATGATTTGACAATAAAAGATTCCCAACCCCTGCCGAGAATTGATGATGCATTAGACTCATTGTCGGGAGCTACATGGTTCTGTAGCCTCGATTTGAAAAGTGGATATTGGCAAGTAGGGATGGCGGAAAAAGACAAGCCTAAGACGGCATTCTGTACTGGAAGTGGTGGATTTTACGAGTTCAATGTTATGCCAATGGGACTTTCCAATAGCCCAGCCACGTTCGAACGATTGATGGAACGAGTCTTACATGGCCTCCCATTCAACACCTGTATCCTGTATATAGATGATATCTTAGTTTTTGGAAGAACTTTTCAGGAGGCGATCGCGAATGTTAGGGAAGTCCTTCAACGACTGAAGGATGCAAACTTGAAATTAAGCCCTGAAAAATGCATTCTATTCCAGAGGGAGGCTAAATTTTTGGGACATGTCGTGAGTGATCAGGGTGTGGCCACTGACCCAGATAAAATCAAAACTGTCCGAGAATGGCCAATACCCAGAAATGTGAAAGAGATAAGAAGCTATCTCGGCCTATGCTCTTATTACAGACGCTACATCAAATCATTTGCTAACATAGCTAGGCCCCTACACCAGCTGACTGAAACTGGTCGCCAATTTGTGTGGACGCAGGAGTGTAATCAAGCTTTCGAACACTTGAAGGTAGCACTTACTTCAGCACCAATATTAGCATACCCCACCACTCATGGAGAATTTGTCATTGACACGGATGCCAGTAATTTTGCAGTGGGAACAGTTTTGTCACAGGTTCAGAATGGATCGGAAAAGGTGATTAGCTATTATAGCAAGTCCCTCTCCAAAGCTGAACGGCAATACTGTGTCACCAGACGTGAGTTACTTGCTGTTGTTCTGGCCGTCAAGCAATTTCACCATTACTTATATGGCAGACCATTCATAGTAAGATCTGACCATGGTGCACTAAGGTGGCTGTTGAACTTTAAAAGTCCTGAGGGGCAGATAGCGCGGTGGTTAGAGCTGCTTTCTACCTATGACATGAAGATAGAATATCGACAAGGGCGTGTGCATTCCAATGCAGATGCTCTTTCGCGGAGACCATGCTCTGAGTCTGAGTGTGGCTATTGTGACCGTGCAGAAGGAAAAGATAAAATACGTTGCCAAAAGAATTATTGTCCAAACAATTGTGAGATTGTTGAGAATGAAGCTTCTTTTAGAGTTATTAAAGCAAAGCCCAATACAGGGGCAGCAACTCCGGATGAGAACAATCCAGAGAAAACAAAGAGAGTTATCTCCCTTGAAGAAATATCCTCACTACAGAGAGAAGATGACGATATCAGTCGAATCCTCCAATGGAAGGAATCTCCTGAACGACCTGTATGGTCTGATATTTCCCATCTAGGTGCAACAGTTAAGTTTTATTGGGCTAGGTGGGACTCACTGTACTTGAAAGAAGGTGTGTTATACAGGCGTTGGGAAAATGATAAGGGGAATCACATTAAGTGGCAGATAGTACTTCCAAAATTGTTGAGAGAAGCTGTAATACTGGAACTACATAGTTCCCCAACTGCAGGTCACCTTGGTGTAACAAAAACACTTGGAAAAGTCAGAGATAGATTTTTCTGGCAGGGACTGAGAAAGGATGTGGAACATTACTGCAGAATCTGTGATGTTTGCGCATCTCGTAAGAGACCTAGAAAGAAACCGAAGGCACCCATGAAGCAATATCTTGTTGGCGTTGCGATGGAACGTCTAGCGGTTGATGTCATGGGGCCAATGCCGATTACCAGTGATGGAAACAGATATATTCTGGTAGTTGGTGACTATTTTACTAAGTGGATGGAAGCTATCCCTATGCCCAATCAAGAGGCAACTACTGTAGCCACAAAATTTGTGGAGAGGGTGGTGTCAGTTTTTGGAGTGCCTGGGCAGATACATTCTGACCAGGGGACTAATTTTGAGTCCAGAGTGTTTAGAGAAATGTGTAAATTGTTGGGAACAATCAAAACACGTACGACACCATTAAGACCGCAATCTGACGGAATGGTCGAGCGTATGAACCAGACTATTGAGAATATGCTCTCATCCTTTGTTTCTTCCCACCAGCGAGATTGGGATCAGTACTTACCACTAGTCATGATGGCCTATAGGTCGTCTGTACATGAGTCATCACATTAGGTGATCCTGAAAAAGAAGCAGAAGAAGACAAGTTAGAAACTGAATACGCATATGACTTGTCAAATCGTATGGAAACAATACATGGGTTAGCTAGAGATCATCTCAAAATAGCCAGTGACAAAATGAAGAAAAAGTATGACTACAAAATAAACCATAACCTGTATGATGAAGGTGAGGATGTCTGGTTGTACAGACCTAGCCGGAAAAAGGGAATAAGCCCCAAATTACAGAGACCATGGCAAGGTCCCTACACAGTTACAAAACGACTGAATGATGTAACTTATAGAGTACAAGAGACCCCGAAATCGAAACCTAGGGTCGTACACCATGACAGACTTAAGACTTACCTGGGTGAGAATAAACCCACCTGGTTTAAACCGGAGGCTCAGGAGAAAACTCTCCAAGAAAGAGAGCCCTCATGTGAACCCATGGTCGTTACATCAGATACAGTAACCTCTATGGAACCCGCTCCTGAAATTGAAAATGAGACAGAAATTGATGTTTATGCATACGGATTGAATGAAGATATGGAGTTGGTTCCAGACTCTGGTAACCTTGGTGAAGAAGAAACCAATGGTAACCATGGGAACCAAATTACTGAAGATGAAATTTTGACTAAAGGAAGAAGGTCTCAGAGACAAAGTCGGAGACCAAAGACGTTCGGTAATGTTCACTACTACTGAAGATGAACTGAAGGACTTCAGTACATGGCTGATATGTAACTGTGATGTAAGTTGTAACTGACCCTGAATTAAAATACATTGCTGTATAATGAAATGTGAAAGACTCTTAATGAGTAACTGTGAATAAGTATATTGTATAACCATGTTACCAATTGTTGTTCCTATTAATTGTTGGAGTATGAAACTGTTATGACCAGCTGCAGCATATAATGGACTTGCCATGGACAAGAGTTCGTGATGGCGATGATACTATTTGTATCGCTGATAATGGTTATGCCATTTATGGAGTTAAAAAATTTCTGATTTCACACCTTGATCTATACTTACCTTTATTTGTCGTTACTGTTATATTGCCACTTGAATACGAATTTGGGGACCAAATATATCTTAGGTGGGGGCAATGTAACGAGCTGGTACACAGTCATTTGTCAATCGTTCGTCACAGCATTGTGTTGTTGTTGCTGCCGAAATCTCAGTTTTCAATGGCTGAACTTTGGCTTACAAAACTGGAAAGAAATACCAGTTATGTAATTATTTAATTACTTACGTGGACTCCGGAGATGATTCATATATTTAGTACATGATTGCGGAGAAGAAGCAGTTTTATCGACAGAAATGATCGCCCAAGTGATGGCAGAAATGTTGTTGTTAGCGAGCCTCATTTTCATCCATTGTGTGGGCGGAGTCTAATATTCATGACTTGAGACTATATAAACTTGGCGCGGAACGGATTCAAATGTCTTTCAATTTTATTGGAGACCAGATCGGACGTGTTTTTCTCTTGTTCCTGTCAATTAGTTATTCTAAATCACCTAGTACCACCTAGAGAAACCTGCGAAATTATGGCTCAGGCCAACATAGAATCACCTAGTTGTTTGGTGAGTAACACCGGCGGCAGTTTGTAAACTCCAGAGTGGAGATACCTTCACGCTGGGGATCTGATAATTTACGCGCACCTTCCCTAGGTGTCAACCTCCAGATTTGTGGCAGGTTACACCTTCCTATGTTCCTCTCAGACATAGTACAGCAGATCAAATGTTATGGGACTAAATAAATCGCTAGGTTCCCCCCGATGACCAAACCTTCCCGCACCATCCTTAGGTGTGGATCATAAAGATTGCGGATTTGCATTGAAGTGGATGCGGATTTAGGATGGTTCAACCAAGTTGCGGTTGAACCTTCCACTGAGATATCATAGCAGAGATTGTACCGAACTAGACTGTACCAGATTCATTATTTCTTCGTGTACCCTCCTGCTGAAAGAAGGGAATGACTAGGAGCTAAATTCGGAGATTGAAGGAAATTATCTGGGAACAGAAACGACTCACCATTAGCGGTAAAACCAAGCGCGTGTCTAACACCTACTCTAGGTGCGGTTTATCTAAATTGCGGATTTGATCGGTGTTGTGCTCCAGCGGATCCGGACTTTGGTCGATGAAAACCAAGCAATGGTTAGACAAGACCAGTTAGCGCATAATCAGAGCACCTTCAGAAACAGATTCAGAAGCAGTCATTTTTAGAGATTTTATACCAGAACTGATAGAACCTAATAGATGTATATTCTGATGCAGACTTGGAAGCAGTCATTCTTGTGGGATTATATACCAGACTTTCTAAAATAGATCCAGTGGCACCTCATGTGCACACCTTCTAAAATAGATCCAGTGGCACATAATGGGTGCACCTTCTGATATAGACCCATACAGTCACACCTTCTGGTGCTATCTAGCAGTTCCAGTAATCCTTTTCTTAAATCCGTAGGTTCCGATGAGGAGAAGCGGGATACACCTGGAGTTGAATATTTTCGCATTAATTCTATTCCTATTCGTACTTACTCGCGATTCAAATATGATGTATTCGCGTTTATTCAATAAAGTTGTATGGTTATTTCTTTAAACTATTTTACCTCTTTGTCTCTTTTGTTCCATAGTCACTGTGTTACTAGTAGCCTGTTAAATATTATTATTGTATTCCGGCTCGAAGAGCTAGAATACACTCGTCGGTTATACTTAACCACGAGCGACGTTACAGTATAATACCAACCAAAGAGATGCCGATCCATCTTTAAAATATATCTCTGGATGTTTCGTTTACTAACCATGTTGTTTGTGTGCTAATAAACTGCTCCTATTATTTCTTGTGTCACTTCAAACTTCTATTTATCTTTCAGCTTGCAATATTAGGCGATGTGAATAAATATAGAACCAGAACAACACATTTTGAAAATTTAGACCCTCCTGTTCATATCACAACATGACAAATGAGGATGAATCCTAGCTGCTGAGGGAAAATTCATAAGAAACCACTGATATATGTAGAAACTTGTGACAATGACAATTACTACTACTAGGTTACCAACAGGTTGCCTCCTCCAGAAAACCAAAATAGCAGTTAACCTGTCCAGTTACTATCTAAAAATAAAGTGTGTGCATTTCGGCCCAGTATACCTGATAACCACGACATTCTGAATGAATGTGATCAGTTTATGATTGGACAATTAACACGATCCACAAATTAATGACCAAAGACCTACCACTAGCAGTATTAACTCTACAGGGAGCGTGATAAAGTGGTATGAAATAGAAAATCGAGCAAAGACTTACTTTAGTGGGTTTTTTTAATATTTCCTACTCCTTTAAATGTTGAATCTCAAAGTTAGAGCTTGAAAATTTATCAACCCAAAGGTTGCACGCAAGCAGATATTCCCAGTATACTCAGTTACGGGACACATATTCCTGTCTGCTTCACATGCTTGCTAGTGTATTTCAAATTACAGACTCGTTTCATGATCGCAAATATTACATCCAATTGATGGAGATTCTTGTAAGACTGATCTGGGTTCATGTTGGTTTACAGAAAGATGTGATATACTTACAATAAAGACTTGAAGTGTGCAAAGCTTGTTATGAGGTAGTCATGCAGACCAAGAACTGAAATCAGGAAATCTTTTACTGTGTATGACAGCTAAGAGGATGTATTTATTTTTCATTTGTCTTCTTGGACTGATGGGTATCTCTGATATTTGTGATCTCACATAGCATACCAATCTTAATAAATTAATATCTTATCAAAGCTCCCCAGTAGAGATATGGAGGGAGTTAATGCCACACTCAAAGTTATTTCGCTCATATGGTGACAGACAGTTTTAATGGCGGAGGAAGTCGGAGTTCTTCAGTTAATACTGAGGCTGATAAAATGGCTAAGGCAGCCCTAGGTGATGAGGTTCATCCTGTTGGATTCTTGGTATGTGCTTTAGAATAGGTTAACCAGAAGACGATACTGTGAAGTCGTGTGGCTATGTCAGTATGTCGGCACCTCTTCCCCCTTATTTGTGTTGTAATTCCATACAGTGATTTCAGACCATCTATCTTTGCTTAAGTGAGAAAGTTGTTTCAATCTTTGTGGGATGCTATGAATAATAACAAACTTCACGAGTTCAAAAAAAAATGTAGGCTATACTCATCTGAACAGCCAGAAACGTTTCGATCAAGCCATGATTAGACGATGTAGTATCGGCCATACACGATTAACTAACGAGCATTTGCTGTAAAAATAGCCAGTCTCAAAGTGTATTCCATGCTACGAAGCTCTCACGGTGAAACATATTCTTATCGACTGTATGGATCTTAAGATTGTAAGAGATAACTCTTATCGAGCAGGTAGTCTGGAAGATCCCTTTAGTCGAATAAAAGAAGATTGTATTTTAGATTATTTGAGAGAGATCGGTTTATTGTATAAATTTTAAAGTATTTACATGTTTTTAATGCATTAGTTTACAGAGATATTAATTTGAATACCTAGAATTTTGTTTGGTCGTCGCTGTATAGCTGAAATATTGTTAAATCTTAATTCTCTCTCTCTCTCCTCACTAGACATATACATACACAGTTGGGGAACATTGATAGGCTATTAATTTATTAAGATTATGAATAATACATTTTCATGTTATACAAAAAATATGCAAAAAATGTTTGCCGAATTATTAATATTATTGAACAAAAATGTATTGTAAATTATTTCACAAAACGAATACAAAATGTATTAAAAAAGTATAAAAACAATGTATAACAAATTCATTAAAATCAACTCTTGAAAATACATGAATAATTCATTTTGAAAATATATAAAAAATATATTGAAATACATTTATTATTAATTTCCTCAAAAAAACAAACAATGCATTTTGAAAATACATCAATAATGTATTTTGAAAATATATAAAAAAATATATTGAAAATGAATTTATTATCAATTTCCTCAAATACACAAACAATGCATTTTGAAAATACATTATTGATTTTGAAAATATATAAAGAATACCTTGAAAATGCATTTTCTATCAATTTCACAAATATCCCCAAAATTATTTTTTCTTCCGAAAATAATTTTATAATGATTTTTTAAAACATATAAATTATGTATAAATAAATGCAGGAAAAATTGCTTTTAATAGCAGCCGTGTAGAACTGTGACGTCAATGTTTAGCGCGGTGCACGCCGGGAAAACCGCGATGGCTGCCTGTTACAACGTGAGAGAACTATCTCGGACAAATGCTGGTGAAATTAAACAATATTACTCGTCGTAGGAAATTAGTATTCGGTCAAGGCACACCAGGTATGCTATTTCAGACAATATTTATTGAAATAACCGTCGTCACAGCAACTTTTCCCCCTGTAATTCTGTGTTGCTACCAGGCACCTGATTCTTCGCTAAGTGGTCGTCACCAAATAACATAACCACAGTATTTCCTATGTTCGTAACAATATGTACTGTCTGGCTCGCTGAATATTTCGAGTTCGCTATCGATTCGCTATCGAATCCTAAAAACGAGTCAAATGGAGCTCTATCACACAGTACTGACGACAATTACATTTGATCCTGCTCAGTACTCCCAACTGTAATGATATTGATATCATATGCCAAGACAAGTTCAGTGGGTACATCCAGAGAAACCCCACTCTGGGTTCGGGAACCCCCACTTTCATTTCAACGAATGTAATTATAACTTATTGTGACATTCCGGGGCCCTATACGACTGCATAATGCTATTTAAGAGTATTTTGTCAGTTCTAATTAAATATTAAACCCAATACCACTCTCAAGATATTTGCCACCCGCCGTTGTAACACCTTCGTACACAGCAATTTCTTCTGCATGATTACATTTTGTAGGAAGGTACCCGACATATCAATAAATGAAAATTTAAATACCAATTTAAGATATAATTATTCCAGATGCTGCGGTGGCCGAGTGGTTAAGGCGTTGGACTGAAAATCCAAGAGGGACTCCCTTCGCGGGTTCGAATCCCGCCCGCAGCGTAGATATTACGCGCGATTTCAAAATACGCTGCGCGTTTTGTTGATCGTGCGCATTGTGCAATCGCCAATCAAATTAGTGTGCGAATTAAAAACAGCGCAAAGTAGTATCACAGCATCTCACCACCATAGGAATTGTCTACTAATGAAATCTAAAACCAGGCAATTTAAAGTGATCCTGGTGGGAAAATTCCTGAATTGATACTCTCTGAGTGATAGGTCACTTCCAAGTAGTTCAATGTTTGATTGATTAAACATATGATATATAAAGTTTGATGTATATTCAGCAGGTATGCCATTCGTATTACTGCGTTAATGAACCTTTATATTTAAAAGCACCACTAGTCGCACACATTAACGTAAACCATAAATATTCCGAGAATGTTCCTACGCACCGCATCCTTTATGTTATAAACATGACGTTTACGTTAACGTTTCAAACTATATCCATTATGAGCCGGAACTTCCTGAGATTTATCCTGATTTTTTCTCGGCCATTCAAAAAGAATTGTCATTCGGTGAATACACATAGCAATTCAGGAATGTTCCCACAAATATAGGAAAAAAGACACGTCCTGATTACTTCTGTTTACACCTTCCTGGATAATTTTGAAAGGTGTGGGGGGTCAATATGTGTAAAGGATTTATTTATAAAAAATTGATCTCTGTACCTGCAAGACAAACTCCACCTGTACATTGTTTCTCTAAGACTATCGATCCATCGCCCATTGTGAATATCACTGCTATTATTGGCTCAATCTGTCTGAATTCATGTATTACTCAAGACTAACAGCAGATTAATTATGACCCCTTGAGTTGCTTAGTTTACTTTTCTTTCGCCTATTTTTGATGTTATTTATACTAATGTTAACCTGAATCCAAAAACTTCGTCTTTCCATTTAGGCCCTTTGCATAATTGAATCATCCGATCATTCTGTCTAGGAGCTCAGTTCATTATTATTCAAATTTATTTGGAATAATGTGAAAGATCGGATGAAACTGGACTGTAAACACTGTAAGAATGTTGATGAAGTGGTTTATATTGATTAATTTTAAACATCATGTGGGATCATCTCTGTGAAATACATCGTCAGGTAAAATTGCGGTCGTACCGCTGTATCAAATATTCCCTAATATCTTATAATATATTCTTCAAATTATTTTCTTACTGCCTCGGGGTATATCACTATTACTTCCAGGCTCCTTCACCAACCATAATGGACACTAGCGACAATTCTGTTACTAAATGTGCGAAAGGGTGATATTTTTGGAACATCATTATGTCTTGCCGGCTTGATTGGAAACTGTTGACTCTCTCTTCCAGGAAACTATCCCATGTTTATGTATGCTATGCCTTTCTTGTGCTCATGCTAATATGACTTAGGTCTGGATGGACGCGAATCTTTTTAAATAGACGACGGCTGAATATTGAATGACGGACCAGACTCATGTATATATCTCATTTATTTTTACACACATTAAATATTTGGGACACGTCGTACATTTTTTTAGAGTGATTTTAATATGCGTTACGTTTTATCGAGGACAAGACGTAATGCCTTAATTTCTAAGCAATAAATAGTGGCCAATCTTATTCCAATACATGACCTTTGACGTCCGGTGAGGCGAAAAAAGCCTCTTGCACAGATTACATTGACATACTTTGTTTTGGCCTTACGAACATGCATGTAACATGACTGAATTATCATCCGGATTCCGAATGTTTGGAATTCGCGACTGAACCAGTTTTATAAATCATGGATAGTTAGTAAGTAGTTTTAAATCATAATACTATGAAGTCAATTATAAATTCATGTACTAAACTGATTACTGAAAATAATGGAATTATATTTCATTAGCTACGGATTGGAAGGCATATTTATATCCTGATTTAGCGATCAGGAGCTTTTGTATGTAGTTTATAAACTTCAAATATTTATTCCAATTTAATACAATCCAAGTTACTCTTCCATTTTGTAAAAAAAAACGCTCAGTTACTGATCATCCATCCTCCTCCTGGTACCAGCTGCTACTTGCTTGTGTTTTCGGGTCTTACCCACCCCCCTCCCTCCCTCCCCCCCAAGCAGTCATCCTTGTGGGATTATATACCAGACTTTCTAAAATAGATCCAGTGGCACCTCATGTGCACACCTTCTAAAATAGATCCAGTGGCACATAATGGGTGCACCTTCTGATATAGACCCATACAGTCACACCTTCTGGTGCTATCTAGCAGTTCCAGTAATCCTTTTCTTAAATCCGTAGGTTCCGATGAGGAGAAGCGGGATACACCTGGAGTTGAATATTTTCGCATTAATTCTATTCCTATTCGTACTTACTCGCGATTCAAATATGATGTATTCGCGTTTATTCAATAAAGTTGTATGGTTATTTCTTTAAACTATTTTACCTCTTTGTCTCTTTTGTTCCATAGTCACTGTGTTACTAGTAGCCTGTTAAATATTATTATTGTATTCCGGCTCGAAGAGCTAGAATACACTCGTCGGTTATACTTAACCACGAACGACGTTACAGTATAATACCAACCAAAGAGATGCCGATCCATCTTTAAAATATATCTCTGGATGTTTCGTTTACTAACCATGTTGTTTGTGTGCTAATAAACTGCTCCTATTATTTCTTGTGTCACTTCAAACTTCTATTTATCTTTCAGCTTGCAATATTAGGCGATGTGAATAAATATAGAACCAGAGCAACACATTTTGAAAATTTAGACCCTCCTGTTCATATCACAACATGACAAATGAGGATGAATCCTAGCTGCTGAGGGAAAATTCATAAGAAACCACTGATATATGTAGAAACTTGTGACAATGACAATTACTACTACTAGGTTACCAACAGGTTGCCTCCTCCAGAAAACCAAAATAGCAGTTAACCTGTCCAGTTACTATCTAAAAATAAAGTGTGTGCATTTCGGCCCAGTATACCTGATAACCACGACATTCTGAATGAATGTGATCAGTTTATGATTGGACAATTAACACGATCCACAAATTAATGACCAAAGACCTACCACTAGCAGTATTAACTCTACAGGGAGCGTGATAAAGTGGTATGAAATAGAAAATCGAGCAAAGACTTACTTTAGTGGGGTTTTTTTAATATTTCCTACTCCTTTAAATGTTGAATCTCAAAGTTAGAGCTTGAAAATTTATCAACCCAAAGGTTGCACGCAAGCAGATATTCCCAGTATACTCAGTTACGGGACACATATTCCTGTCTGCTTCACATGCTTGCTAGTGTATTTCAAATTACAGACTCGTTTCATGATCGCAAATATTACATCCAATTGATGGAGATTCTTGTAAGACTGATCTGGGTTCATGTTGGTTTACAGAAAGATGTGATATACTTACAATAAAGACTTGAAGTGTGCAAAGCTTGTTATGAGGTAGTCATGCAGACCAAGAACTGAAATCAGGAAATCTTTTACTGTGTATGACAGCTAAGAGGATGTATTTATTTTTCATTTGTCTTCTTGGACTGATGGGTATCTCTGATATTTGTGATCTCACATAGCATACCAATCTTAATAAATTAATATCTTATCAAAGCTCCCCAGTAGAGATATGGAGGGAGTTAATGCCACACTCAAAGTTATTTCGCTCATATGGTGACAGACAGTTTTAATGGCGGAGGAAGTCGGAGTTCTTCAGTTAATACTGAGGCTGATAAAATGGCTAAGGCAGCCCTAGATGATGAGATTCATCCTGTTGGATTCTTGGTATGTGCTTTAGAATAGGTTAACCAGAAGACGATACTGTGAAGTCGTGTGGCTATGTCAGTATGTCGGCACCTCTTCCCCCTTATTTGTGTTGTAATTCCATACAGTGATTTCAGACCATCTATCTTTGCTTAAGTGAGAAAGTTGTTTCAATCTTTGTGGGATGCTATGAATAATAACAAACTTCACGAGTTCAAAAAAAAATGTAGGCTATACTCATCTGAACAGCCAGAAACGTTTCGATCAAGCCATGATTAGACGATGTAGTATCGGCCATACACGATTAACTAACGAGCATTTGCTGTAAAAATAGCCAGTCTCAAAGTGTATTCCATGCTACGAAGCTCTCACGGTGAAACATATTCTTATCGACTGTATGGATCTTAAGATTGTAAGAGATAACTCTTATCGAGCAGGTAGTCTGGAAGATCCCTTTAGTCGAATAAAAGAAGATTGTATTTTAGATTATTTGAGAGAGATCGGTTTATTGTATAAATTTTAAAGTATTTACATGTTTTTAATGCATTAGTTTACAGAGATATTAATTTGAATACCTAGAATTTTGTTTGGTCGTCGCTGTATAGCTGAAATATTGTTAAATCTTAATTCTCTCTCTCTCTCCTCACTAGACATATACATACACAGTTGGGGAACATTGATAGGCTATTAATTTATTAAGATTATGAATAATACATTTTCATGTTATACAAAAAATATGCAAAAAATGTTTGCCGAATTATTAATATTATTGAACAAAAATGTATTGTAAATTATTTCACAAAACGAATACAAAATGTATTAAAAAAGTATAAAAACAATGTATAACAAATTCATTAAAATCAACTCTTGGAAATACATGAATAATTCATTTTGAAAATATATAAAAAATATATTGAAATACATTTATTATTAATTTCCTCAAAAAAACAAACAATGCATTTTGAAAATACATCAATAATGTATTTTGAAAATATATAAAAAAATATATTGAAAATGAATTTATTATCAATTTCCTCAAATACACAAACAATGCATTTTGAAAATACATTATTGATTTTGAAAATATATAAAGAATACCTTGAAAATGCATTTTCTATCAATTTCACAAATATCCCCAAAATTATTTTTTCTTCCGAAAATAATTTTATAATGATTTTTTAAAACATATAAATTATGTATAAATAAATGCAGGAAAAATTGCTTTTAATAGCAGCCTTGTAGAACTGTGACGTCAATGTCAATGCGGGAAAACCGCGATGGCTGCCTGTTACAACGTGAGAGAACTATCTCGGACAAATGCTGGTGAAATTAAACAATATTACTCGTCGTAGGAAATTAGTATTCGGTCAAGGCACACCAGGTATGCTATTTCAGACAATATTTATTGAAATAACCGTCGTCACAGCAACTTTTCCCCCTGTAATTCTGTGTTGCTACCAGGCACCTGATTCTTCGCTAAGTGGTCGTCACCAAATAACATAACCACAGTATTTCCTATGTTCGTAACAATATGTACTGTCTGGCTCGCTGAATATTTCGAGTTCGCTATCGATTCGCTATCGAATCCTAAAAACGAGTCAAATGGAGCTCTATCACACAGTACTGACGACAATTACATTTGATCCTGCTCAGTACTCCCAACTGTAATGATATTGATATCATATGCCAAGACAAGTTCAGTGGGTACATCCAGAGAAACCCCACTCTGGGTTCGGGAACCCCCACTTTCATTTCAACGAATGTAATTATAACTTATTGTGACATTCCGGGGCCCTATACGACTGCATAATGCTATTTAAGAGTATTTTGTCAGTTCTAATTAAATATTAAACCCAATACCACTCTCAAGATATTTGCCACCCGCCGTTGTAACACCTTCGTACACAGCAATTTCTTCTGCATGATTACATTTTGTAGGAAGGTACCCGACATATCAATAAGTGAAAATTTAAATACCAATTTAAGATATAATTATTCCAGATGCTGCGGTGGCCGAGTGGTTAAGGCGTTGGACTGAAAATCCAAGAGGGACTCCCTTCGCGGGTTCGAATCCCGCCCGCAGCGTAGATATTACGCGCGATTTCAAAATACGCTGCGCGTTTTGTTGATCGTGCGCATTGTGCAATCGCCAATCAAATTAGTGTGCGAATTAAAAACAGCGCAAAGTAGTATCACAGCATCTCACCACCATAGGAATTGTCTACTAATGAAATCTAAAACCAGGCAATTTAAAGTGATCCTGGTGGGAAAATTCCTGAATTGATACTCTCTGAGTGATAGGTCACTTCCAAGTAGTTCAATGTTTGATTGATTAAACATATGATATATAAAGTTTGATGTATATTCAGCAGGTATGCCATTCGTATTACTGCGTTAATGAACCTTTATATTTAAAAGCACCACTAGTCGCACACATTAACGTAAACCATAAATATTCCGAGAATGTTCCTACGCACCGCATCCTTTATGTTATAAACATGACGTTTACGTTAACGTTTCAAACTATATCCATTATGAGCCGGAACTTCCTGAGATTTATCCTGATTTTTTCTCGGCCATTCAAAAAGAATTGTCATTCGGTGAATACACATAGCAATTCAGGAATGTTCCCACAAATATAGGAAAAAAGACACGTCCTGATTACTTCTGTTTACACCTTCCTGGATAATTTTGAAAGGTGTGGGGGGTCAATATGTGTAAAGGATTTATTTATAAAAAATTGATCTCTGTACCTGCAAGACAAACTCCACCTGTACATTGTTTCTCTAAGACTATCGATCCATCGCCCATTGTGAATATCACTGCTATTATTGGCTCAATCTGTCTGAATTCATGTATTACTCAAGACTAACAGCAGATTAATTATGACCCCTTGAGTTGCTTAGTTTACTTTTCTTTCGCCTATTTTTGATGTTATTTATACTAATGTTAACCTGAATCCAAAAACTTCGTCTTTCCATTTAGGCCCTTTGCATAATTGAATCATCCGATCATTCTGTCTAGGAGCTCAGTTCATTATTATTCAAATTTATTTGGAATAATGTGAAAGATCGGATGAAACTGGACTGTAAACACTGTAAGAATGTTGATGAAGTGGTTTATATTGATTAATTTTAAACATCATGTGGGATCATCTCTGTGAAATACATCGTCAGGTAAAATTGCGGTCGTACCGCTGTATCAAATATTCCCTAATATCTTATAATATATTCTTCAAATTATTTTCTTACTGCCTCGGGGTATATCACTATTACTTCCAGGCTCCTTCACCAACCATAATGGACACTAGCGACAATTCTGTTACTAAATGTGCGAAAGGGTGATATTTTTGGAACATCATTATGTCTTGCCGGCTTGATTGGAAACTGTTGACTCTCTCTTCCAGGAAACTATCCCATGTTTATGTATGCTATGCCTTTTTTGTGCTCATGCTAATATGACTTAGGTCTGGATGGACGCGAATCTTTTTAAATAGACGACGGCTGAATATTGAATGACGGACCAGACTCATGTATATATCTCATTTATTTTTACACACATTAAATATTTGGGACACGTCGTACATTTTTTTAGAGTGATTTTTAATATGCGTTACGTTTTATCGAGGACAAGACGTAATGCCTTAATTTCTAAGCAATAAATAGTGGCCAATCTTATTCCAATACATGACCTTTGACGTCCGGCGAGGCGGAAAAAGCCTCTTGCACAGATTACATTGACATACTTTGTTTTGGCCTGACGAACATGCATGTAACATGACTGAATTATCATCCGGATTCCGAATGTTTGGAATTCGCGACTGAACCAGTTTTATAAATCATGGATAGTTAGTAAGTAGTTTTAAATCATAATACTATGAAGTCAATTATAAATTCATGTACTAAACTGCTTACTGAAAATAATGGAATTATATTTCATTAGCTACGGATTGGAAGGCATATTTATATCCTGATTTAGCGATCAGGAGCTTTCGTATGTAGTTTATAAACTTCAAATATTTATTCCAATTTAATACAATCCAAGTTACTCTTCCATTTTGTAAAAAAAACCCTGCTCAGTTACTGATCATCCATCCTCCTCCTGGTACCAGCTGCTACTTGCTTGTGTTTTCGGGTCTTACCCACCCCCCTCCCTCTCCCCCTCCCCCCCAAAACTCCCACCACCCGATTATTCACTATCTATATTTTCTCGTGGGCAGTGTCAGGACAATCCATTGTTTTTTTTCAATTTGCATGGGGCAATACCTTCACATAAACTAATCTTTTGTCGATATTCATGACTTTCATCTGACCGAAACCCGAAATACTTGAAAAACGCCAACACCAATGCCTGAAAATGTAAACACATTCGAGCATAGCCTTCCGTGTAGGTGTGTAACTGTTTTCTTGTTGTAATTACTTTAATTTTAGTTATCTAATATCCTGCTATTTTGACAGCCGTCGTGCTATTATTCTATGGGATACCAGTAGTTTCTCACTTGGGAGATTCGACATGACAGTATTAAACCTCACAGGCTTGTAGAAAACACTACTTCTTGACTTTATTAGTTATATTCAAACCTTCATTGTTAAAAACAGAAGAAAAGTCATTATTGCATAAATGCAGCTCACAGCAGACGTTGGCATTGATTCTCTATTTACGTCAAAAATAACAACAATTAATATATTAACATAGGTAAAAGGCTGTACCAATTAATGTATTAGAATATATCGCTGTAAGAAAATAAGTGCAATGCTGCCTTTATCCACGTCAGAACAGAATACGTAACATATTAGGGGTTTGTGATACCGTAGTAGGAAAGAGTACTGTAAATTCAAAAGAAAGCATTACTCTCAGCAGAGGGTTGTTGAGTCAACTGGACCCAAATTAGACGTCATGGTAGCGAATTTACAAAACATAACACATTTTAGTCCGCATAGCTGATTCGATGTTTCCGGTGTTGCAGTAATCTAGCTATTTATAGTATATCTATGCTATACTTGCCCGAATGTGGATCGAGTCGTAGTTTCGGCCAGGAATTCCGGAATGAGGCTATAACTGACAAACGAGACAGACTGTCGGTAAATCCTGAATCATCTGATTTATGGCCTATATACATAATTATACACCAGCAAAAAGAAGCCACCTTACAAGATTATGCACAGTTGATGAGTAAGGCAAGAATTAACACGAATAATGTAACTGATTTAGACATAGTACCAATCGTCCATAGCCTGACCCAGAAATTATTTATTTCTCAGAAGTTCCAAAGTCAGGGTGACCTGATGCATACATATATATATGTATGTACTGACTGGCTCGCTGAATAGCTGGAGTTCTGTTTTTCTGATCACGATACAAATCCTAAATCAAGCCAAATGGAGCTCAATCACACAGTACTAACGACAACTACCTGACATCCCGCTTAAAACTCCCAACTGAAATGGTATTGATATATGTAGCATACGTTAAGTCAAGTTCAGTGGGTATTTCCATTCAAACCCCACTCTGGATTCGGGAACCCCCATTTCATTTCAACTAATACAATTATCAACTTGTGTGACAGTCAGGGAGCCTGTACAGCTGCATAATGCTATTTAAGAGTATATTTCATGGAGACGTATCCTGATAACTTACTGCATGGAACAAGTGAGACCGTTTTTACGAATTTTGGACATAATTTAAATCTATGTTGTGATGGCCGAATGGTTAAGCTTTTGGTCTGGAAATGCAATGCGATATTCCGGCACAGATTCCAGACCCTATCACCGTGTGTTACAGGTTTTTCTTATTCTGGACAAACTAAGCATCCTTGTCAGTTTTATTGAATATTAAACCTAATGCCACTCTCATGGTATTTTCACACAACAAAATTGTTTGCATGATTATATTTTGTAGAAGGTACCCGACATATCAACAAGTGGAAATTTAAATACAGATTTAAGACAGGATTATTCCGGAAGCTGCGGTGGCCGAGTGGTTAAGGCGTTGGACTTAAAATCCAATGAGGATCCCTTCGCGGGTTCGAATCCCGCCCGCGGCGTAGATCCAGAGTAAAAAATAATTTCTTGGGTGTTAATTTTATAGCTTGAATTTTCACATTTTAGAAAAATAATCTTAGTATTTCTCTAAATTTCTTAATTTTTAGACAACATATTTGCGACCCGCCGTTGTAACACCTTCTTACAAAACAATTTTTTCTGCATGATTACATTTTGTAGGAAGGTACCCGACATCTCAATAAGTGAAAATTTAAATACCAATTTAAGATATAATTATTCCAGAAGCTGCGGTGGCCGAGTGGTTAAGGCGTTGGATTGAAAATCCAACAGGGACTCCCTTCGCGGGTTCGAATCCCGCCCGCAGCGTAGATATTACGCGCGATTTCAAAATACGTTGCGCGTTTTGTTGATCGCCAATT
Organism: Hanleya hanleyi; assembly: GCA_036873755.1. Lineage (NCBI taxonomy): Eukaryota > Metazoa > Mollusca > Polyplacophora > Lepidopleurida > Hanleyidae > Hanleya > Hanleya hanleyi. Next base: position 68,312 of record JAVTVY010027236.1, read on the forward strand.
GTGCAATCGCCAATCAAATTAGTGTGCGAATTAAAAACAGCGCAAAGTAGTATCACAGCATCTCACCACCATAGGAATTGTCTACTAATGAAATCTAAAACCAGGTAATTTAAAGTGATCCTGGTGGGAAAATTCCTGCATTGATACTCTCTGAGTGATAGGTCACTTCCAAGTAGTTCAATGTTTGATTGATTAAACATATTATATATAAAATTTGATCTATATTCAGCAGGTATGCCATTCGTATTACCGCGTTAATGAACCTTTATAAAAGCACCACTAGTCGCACACATTAACGTAAACCATAAATATTTCGAGAATGTTCCTACGCACCGCATCCTTTATGTTATAAACATGACGTTTACGTTAACGTTTCAAACTATATCCATCATGAGCCGGAACTTCCTGAGATTTATTCTGATTTTTTCTCGGCCATTCAAAAAGAATTGTCATTCGGAAAATACACATAGCAATTCAGGAATGTTCCCACAAATATAGGAAAAAAGACACGTCCTGATTACTTCTGGTTACACCTTTCTGGATAATTTTGAAAGGTGTTGTTGTCAATATGTGAAAAGGGTTTATTTAAAAAATTTGATCTCTGTACCTGCAAGACAAACTCCACCTGTACATTGTTTCTCTAAGACTATCGATCCATCGCACATAGTGAATATCACTGCTATTATTGGCTCAATCTGTCTGAATTCATGTATTACTCTAGACTAACAGCAGATTAATTATGACCCCTTGAGTTGCTTAGTTTACTTTTCTTTCGCCTATTTTTGATGTTATTTATACTAATGTTAACCTAGTTCCAAAAACTTCGTCTTTCCAATTAGGCCCTTTGCATAATTGAATCATCCGATCACTCTGCCTAGGACCTCAGTTCATTATTATTCAAATTTATTTGGAATAATGTGAAAGATCGGATGAACTGGACTGTAAACACTGTAAGAATGTGGATGAAGTGGTTTATATTGATTAATTTTAAACATTATGTGGGATCATCTCTGTGATATACATCGTCAGGTAAAATTGCGGTCGTACCGCTGTATCAAATACTCCCTAATATCTTATAATATATTCTTCAAATTATTTTCTTACTGCCTCGGGGTATATCACTATTACTTCCAGGCTCCTTCACCAACCATAATGGACACTAGCGACAATTCTGTTACTAAATGTGCGAAGGGGTGATATTTTTGGAACATCATTATGTCTTGCCGGCTTGATTGGAAACTGTTGACTCTCTCTTCCAGGAAACTATCCCATGTTTATGTATGCTATGCCTTTTTTGTGCTCATGCTAATATGACATGGTCTGGATGGACGCGAATCTTTTTAAATAGACGACGGCTGAATATTGAATGACGGACCAGACTCATGTATATATCTCATTTATTTTTACACACATTAAATATTTGAGACACGTCGTACATTTTTTAGAGTGATTTTAATATGCGTTACGTTTTATCGAGGACAAGACGTAATGCCTTAATTTCTAAGCAATAAATAGTGGCCAATCTTATTCCAATACATGACCTTTGACGTCCGGCGAGGCGGAAAAAGCCTCTTGCACAGATTACATTGACATACTTTGTTTTGGCCTGACGAACATGCATGTAACATGACTGAATTATCATCCGGATTCCGAATGTTTGGAATTCGCGACTGAACCAGTTTTATAAATCATGGATAGTTAGTAAGTAGTTTTAAATCATAATACTATGAAGTCAATTATAAATTCATGTACTAAACTGATTACTGAAAATAATGGAATTATATTTCATTAGCTACGGATTGGAAGGCATATTTATATCCTGATTTAGCGATCAGGATCTTTCACGTGTCGTTTATACACTTCAAGTATTTACTCCAATTTAATAAAATCCAGGTGACTCTTCCATTTTGTAAAAAAAAAAAGCACAGTCACTGATCATCCATCCATCTCCTGGTACCAGCTGCTACTTGCTTGTGTTTTCGGGTCCTAATATATATGCATAATTGTACACCGGCAAAAGAAACAACCTTGCAAGATTATGCACAGCTGGTGTGTAAGGCAAGAATTAACACACATTAAGTAACTGATTTAGACATAGCACCAATCGTCCATGGCCTGACCCAGAAATTGTTTTCAGAAGTTCCAAAGTCAGGGTGACCTGATGCATACATATATATATATATATATATATATGTGTACTGTCTGTTTGCCTGATCACGATACAACATCCTAAAAACAAGCCAAATGGAGCTCAATCGCACAGTACTGACAACAACTACATGTACATTCCGCTTAAAATTCCCAACTGAAATGGTATTGATACATGTAGCATACGTCAAGCCAAGTTCAGGCCCTCCAGCTTAGGGCAGCATGGTTTATCATACCATGTCTGTCTGGCACAGGAGGTAGATTAAAGTACCAAACAGATTGGGCTCTCTGAGGATCCATTGTGATCAGTGTCTCTAGAGCCTAATTTTCAAAATTCGAAATTCAATTTTTTTTTTTTAGTTTTGGTTAGGTTTTTTGTTAGGATTAGGGTTTTGTTAGGGTATGTTTGTTTGGGTCATCGTCGCCGTGTGACCAATAAGGTTAGGTGCGACGTTAAAATTCAAACAACCAACCAGCCAAGTTCAGTGGGTATTTCCAATCAAACCCCATTCTGGACTCGGAAACCCCCATTTCATTTCAACTAATGTAATTATGAACTATTGTGACAATCAGGGAGACTGTACAACTGCAGAATGGTATTTAAGTGTATATTTCTTGGAGACGTATCCTGATAACTTACTGTATTAAACAAGTGACACTTCATTTACGAATTTTGGACATAATTTAATTAATCAATTAATAATGTTGTAATGGCCGAATGGTTAAGCTTTCGGGCTGGAAATGCAATGGGATATTCCGGCACAGGTTCCAGTCTCTATCACAGTGTGTTACAGGGTTTTTTATTCTGAACTAACTAAACATCCTTGTCAGTTTTATTGAAACATTAGACCTAATGCCACTCTCAAGGTATTTTCACACAATAAAAATCTTTACATGATTACATTTTTTTAGTACCCGACATATCAACAAGTGGAAATTTAAATACAGATTTAAGACATGGTTAGTCCGGAAGCTGCGGTGGGCGAGTGTTTAAGGCGTTGGACTAAAAATCCAATGGGATTATAGGAATTGTCTACATATGAATTGTCTACCAATGAAATCTAAAAGCACGCAATTTAAACGAATCCTATAGGGAAAATTCCGCAATTGATACTCTCTTGAGTGATAGGTCCCTTGCATATAGCTCAATGTTTGACTGATTAAACATATGATATATAACGTTTGGATCTATATTCAGCAGGTATGTCATTCGTATTACTCCCTTACCGAAACTTTTCATTAAAAGCACCACATGTAGCACACATTTTCATAAGCCATAAATATTTCGAGAATGATTCTACGTACAACGTCCTTTATGTTGTATACATGGTATAAACATCATTGCCTTTCCATGTTAACATCTATAATAGATTGGTCACTAACGTTCCCATTTCAAACTACTAGTGTATCCATTATCACCTGGGATTTATCCTGCTCTCGCCCGAACATTCAAGGAGAATTGTCATTCGGAAAATACACACAGCAATTCAGGAATGTTCCCTCAAATTTAGGAAAAGAGACACCATCATGATTACTTCTGGTTACACCTTCTTGAATCATTTTGACAGGTGTGGGGGGTCAATATGTGAAAAAGGTGTGTGTAAAAAATTTGTTCTCACATTGTCGTTCTAAGACTGTCGATCCATCACCTGTCGTGAATATCACTGCTATTATTGGCCCAATCTGTCTGAATTCATGTATTACTCAAAACTAACAGCAGATTAATCATGTTATCATGAGTTGTTTATTTTATTTGTCATTCGACTGTTTGTTATTTACACTATAGCTCTGTCCACATGCTAACCTGAATGCAAAAAATACGTCTTTTCGATAAAAACGTTAGGCTCTTCACATAATTGAATGATCCGATCACTCTATCTAAAAGTTAAATTCATTATTATTCGAGTTTATTTGGAACGATGTGAATGATCGGATGAAACTGAGCTGTAAACACGGGGGACTAAGATTGTGGATGAAGTTGGTTATATTGATTAGTTTTAAACATCATGTTGGATCGTATCTCTGTGATATACATCGTCAAGTAAAATTGCTTTATCAGATATTTCCTTATATCTTCTGAATATATTCTTCAAATTATAAGTATAACTTACCGGCAACTTCACCAACCATAATGGACACTAGCGACAATTTTGTTACTAAATGTGTGAAAGGGTGATATTTTAGGGACACATCATAATGTCTTGCCGGCTTGATTGAAAACTGTTGACCGCTTCTCTCTTGCAGGAAACTAGATTCTGTTTATGTATACAATGATTTTTTTTTAATTTGGTGCTCATGCTGTCTGGATGAACGTGGAATTTTTTAAATAGACGACGGCTGAATATAGAATGACGGACTAGACGCATTTATATACCTCTTTTATTTTCACACACATTGATTATTTGGGACACGTTGAACAATTTTTTAACAGTGATTTTAATATGCCTTACGTTTCATCGAGGACAAGACATAATGCCTTCGATCATAAGCAATACTCGCCAATCTCACTCCAATACATTTGCATACAATCTTTGACAGGTCTTGTGAGGCGGAAAAAAGCCTCTCACACATAGTATGTTGACACACTTCGTTTTGGTCTTACGAACATGGATGTAACACGATTGAATTATCATCTGAATTTCGAATGTTTGAAATTCGCAACTGAACCTGTTTTAGGAATGATGGATAGTTAGTAAGTATTTTCAAATTATAATACTATGAAGTCGATTATAAATACATGTAATAAACTGATTAATGAAAATAATGGTATTTATATTCCATTACGTTTCTGCTTGCAGTAAGCCATTGGACCGGAGGACATTTTCACAGCTATATATACACTGAGCTCTTAGGTTATATTGTGATTGAAGAACAAGGCAGGGGAAAATAAATCCTATCCTGATATTTGTCCCACATACATTTTTGTATATCATCTTAGGCACTTGGACCGGAAGATGAAGCGTTAATCATCACAGATTATTCAGTTCTCAAAACTATTTTTTGTAGATTCTGTATTTGGGGGTTGTTTTTTTAAAACGTAATATATATTCATGATTCTAATTGGAATTAACCACATTTACTTTATCCAATGTGTGCGTTTCTTTCATAATAATTATAACAGTTCTGCCATGTGACGTAACTTCACCCATTGTCGTAAATTTCAATTTCATTTTCCATATTATTTCTATAAATTATACGTCACTGTATTGAATATTCAAATTTATGAATGCAATTCATTGTCGTCTGGTTAATAGTAACAACATCTATAGAAAGCTGTCAGTTTCTTATCATACTGGACAGTTATTCCAAAAATATTTATCATTTAATTATCTCCATGTATATTTTTTCATTTCTAGGGCGTCTACATATTCATAGTGTGGATTTAGAGAAAAAAAAGTTGAATACCGTAATTGAGAATAAGGGACAAAATCATAGTCTTTCGGGCTTATCTCAAACATGTTAAAATGGATATTACTTCTAAATTATCCAACTCATTGTCACGTTCTGTATTGGCCAAAGCTGCCAAAATCAGAGTAAATATGACTAGATTCGCATTGTAGATCTAACAATTGATAGCATACACAGCCAAAAAAAATGGTGATACTTATCACCCTAAAATGGTGATGACAGCATTATTAAAAGGGTGACGGCTATCATCCTGAAAAGAGTGATGAACAATGAGTGCAAATGTTTAGGTCATCGCCCTGAAAAGGTAATGGCTAAAAGGGTGACGACATTGGCCATCACCCTTTTTCATCACCTTGAAAGGGTGATGAACAGGCATCATCACCATAAAAAGGTAATGGTGATATGGCGTATACATATCTCGCTTAGTAGCATTTGCTAGATCCTGTGTTAAATGTGATGATTTTAATCAACGTCACAAAACATTGTTGCAGAAACTTATAAAACAGGGCTATTCCACCAAGCGCCTCCACTCAAAGTTTCTCAAATTTGGCGATACATATCGCATGCTGATAGCAAAATACGAACGTAGCGTGCAAGATCTATGGCGCTCCGTTTCGTAACTTGTGTCTAATTCCGCTTAACCCGGGGCTAGGGGCCGTATGAACCCATGTACTTCAAGATCCTCATGGTACTCATATGAACAGTTACAATCAAAGCGTGACTGAGATACATCTTTTTTTTTAGATGACGACTCTATAACGAATATTATGGATTAAGAATACTGATCAGCGATACGGATTTGATATTTTTGGAACATCATGATGTCTTGCCGGCATCATTGAAAACTGTTGACCGCTTCTCTTGCAGGAAACAAGCCTATGTTTTTGTATACTATGATTGTCTTTTTGAATTTGGTGCTAATACTGTTATATGGAAAATGGAATAGGTCTTTGGATTATGGACGCGGATATTCTCTAATGGACGACGGCTGGATTATGAATGACGGACTAGACGCTTGTAATTACCTTTTTTCTGGCTGTGCAGATACAAGTTTCAGGATATTAAATATTTGACAGAAATTTCAGATAAAGTTTTGACATAGTTTCAGATTTTATTTGAGACTCTACAATGAATTCACATGGTACTTCTCTTACACATCCTGTATAACTTTCACATTTTGTAGATTTGCCTTCAAATTTGATATCACGGTTATAGACATTAATGACAGTTTATAAATCGACAGTCTGTTCTGTTGTGGCGAACAGGTGAAACGGGCTTAATAAGGTTTAATGGACACCCAGGGGCTGAATCCTCGGATTAGTTCTTGCATTGTTCATCTCCAACTCGAAAGATGCATAGAACCCGAAAGAGATAGACACAATATTTTTAAAATTAAAATGAATTCCATCACACCCCATAACACACACACCATGCACACACAACATGTGAAGGTATGAGACAGCATGACTTCGAACTGCCTTAGACCTACACCAATTAAATGACTTGATTCTCCGGCTTTCACTTAACCAAAAATTGCTAATTTTTACACCTGCAATATTTATTTCTCCTTATCGGCTCTGTTAGTGTTAAAGTCCAATCAATTTTCCACATATTTCAGAATATAATCGTTCTATTATGTTAGAATCTAGTAAACAAACATGGTTGACCTTCTTGGGATACTTCTATGCAAATCTGAGTTCACCTATCTGTCATTTTCCCTTGAAAATATATACATCAATTACAAAATAAGCATTATTTTAGCTTGTAGAAAAGCCAATATTGCTTCAATCTGTCCCAAATTTCACAGACTAGTTCTGATTCATTGTTCATCATTGACATTAAAAGGTCCTGATGATGTAAAGGAGATTTCTCGCACTAAAATTGATTTCCCTGTTCATAATTTTTACAGCTGCAGTCTTGACCTTTCCTTAACATCTCTGTTAGAGTTGGAACTTCAATCAATTTCCCTCATATTTTAGAACATAATCATTTTATTAAGGTAGATTCTGGTAAACAAAATGCTTAGTTTTCTTGGAATATTGTTATTCAAAATCTGTGATCACGTATCTGCCTTTTTCACTAGAAAATATATGTTTAAGATCCAGTGCAAGGTTTCACCTTATTTGGTCTAAAACTGATCTATATGTAATTTCTTCTTCAGCTTAGCCAGTATGTTAAAATGGATATTACTTAAATTATCCAACTCATTGTCACGTTCAGTATTGGCCAAAGCTGCCAAAATCAGAGTAAATATGACTAGATTCGCATTGTAGATCTAACAATTGATAACATCCTACACAGCCAAAGAAAATGGTGATACTTATCACCCTAAAATGGTGATGACAGCATTATTAAAAGGGTGACGGCTATCATCCTGAAAAGGGTGACGACCTGGGCCATCACCCTAAAAGGGTGACGACATTGGCCATTACCCTTTTTCATCACCTTTAAAGGGTGATGGACAGGCATCATCACCATAAAAAGGTAATGGGCCATTACCCTTTTTCTGGCTGTGCAGATACAAGTTTCAGGATATTAAATATTTGACAGAAATTTCAGATAAAGTTTTGACATAGTTTCAGATTTTATTTGAGACTCTACAATGAATTCACATGGTACTTCTCTTAAACATCCTGTATAACTTTAACATTTTGTAGATTTGCCTTCAAATTTGATATCATGGTTATAGACATCAATGACAGTTTGTAAATCTACAGTCTGTTATGTTGTGGCGAACAGGTGAAACGGGCTTAATAAGGTTTAATGGACACCCAGGGGCTGAATCCTCGGATTAGTTCTTGCATTGTTCATCTCCAACTCGAAAGATGCATAGAACCTGAAAGAGATAGACACAATATTTTTAAAATTTAAATGAATTCCATCACACCCCATAACACACACACCATGCGCACACAACATGTGAAGGTATGAGACAACATGACTTAGAACTGCCTTAGACCTACACCAATTAAATGACTTGATTCCCCGGCTTTCACTTAACCAAAAATTGCTAATTTTTACACCTGCAATATTTATTTCTCCTTATCGGCTCTGTTAGTGTTAAAGTCCAATCAATTTTCCACATATTTCAGAATATAATCGTTCTATTATGTCAGAATCTAGTAAACAAACATGGTTGACCTTCTTGGGATACTTCTATGCAAATCTGAGTTCACCTATCTGTCATTTTCCCTTGAAAATATATACATCAATTACAAAATAAGCATTATTTTAGCTTGTAGAAAAGCCAATATTGCTTCAATCTGTCCCAAATTTCACAGACTAGTTCTAATTCATTGTTCATCATTGACATTAAAAGGTCCTGATGATGTAAAGGAGATTTCTCGCACTAAAATTGATTTCCCTGTTCATAATTTTTACAGCTGCAGTCTTGACCTTTCCTTAACATCTCTGTTAGAGTTGGAACTTCAATCAATTTCCCTCATATTTTAGAACATACTCATTTTATTAAGGTAGATTCTGGTAAACAAAATGCTTAGTTTTCTTGGAATATTGTTATTCAAAATCTGTGATCACATATCTGCCTTTTTCACTAGAAAATATATGTTTAAGATCCAGTGCAAGGTTTCACCTTATTTGGTCTAAAACTGATCTATATGTAATTTCTTCTTCAGCTCAGCCAGTACAGGTCTTCTGGGTAGAATAAACATGCATTGTCTTTGAAATTCACCATACCTATTGCCAATCATGATAAGAGAAATCAGCCACGCTTCTCATCCACTATCCCCATGGATTTCCATTGTCCCTATTGTGAGGTGATACTTTGCATACAAATGACTGCTCTGAGGTGTAGACAAATGCTATTTGTGTCCGAGTGACTTGAACATGAAGATATAATACTAATTGTAGGTTTTTGCCACACTAAAGGAGAATTATTATTTCAAGAGAACTGTGCACTTATATCATCTAAAATTGCTTTTTTGATACAATGACATATGAAATTTTATGGAGATACTGTGCACCACGGATTTACAGATAAACAAAGACAACAACAAAAGTCTACTGCAAATATGTTATATGGAAATCTCTCGATGTTACTTCTCACAGGAAGAAAAATCCATAAACCGGGAAATTCATAGCAAATCCAGGCTGCATAAACTGTCAGCAGGGCCTGTTAAATGCCAAAGAGAACCAAACTTCCTTACCCGGTACCTCAAATTCTCCAACAAAACATGATCAGGAGGCAGAGCTAGCTGACCTCCGTTTCACACCATCAGTTTTGATGAAATAAGGCAGCTCAGAGTTTCTTCTTTTAGATTTGAGCTACTTTAAATTTCATAACAATTTCGATGTAATTTAATCTAGAGGACTCTCTAGTTAAGAATTTTACATTCCTACCGAGGGGCCATTCCTACGAAGCCAACGTTACTCATCAACATACAGGTTCCCTATCATCTGCAGATTCGGGGACCCTCTCAAGCATTGGCATAGGCTCATCACTCTGAGAATATAAAAGGTAGAATGAAGATACATGTATATTACATGCAACACATATGAAACTACTACACAGCCAGAAAAATGGTGATACTTATCACCCTAAAATGGTGATGACAGCTTTATCCAAAAAATGTGTTGAGTTAGAGCCATCACCCTTTTCCACCATCATGTTAAAAGGCAATCTGATTAAAACTCAGACTTAATAAACCGCTCCTCTATCGGACATGTCGCTGATTAAGATCTGGGACAGTCCCCATCTTAAATCTGTCAGATGAACTCCGAACGTTTGTTTCCGGGTCAAATAGACGCCCAATGAGACGCCTCGTAGCATAGCCTGTTGGCTTATCCCGGGCACGTACGACTTTTGCCGAGGAGACGGGGGAAATCCCCGTTCTTCACGCGTGAACATGGCGGAAGTTCATCGGACACTTGTGGTTACCCCACGAAAGACGTATTATCTTGCAGATGTTTGTCTTTTGTGTGGTTATTCTTTCGTGATGACTGAAACGCTGACAACAGGGGAAGTAGTGACACAGAAGAGGTATAAAAACAAACTGCGGTTGAACGCTGATAAGTTGTCTAAGATAGCAGGTGTGTTGACAAAATTTTGCACTCCTGGAAACATCGCTGGCGGCGGCAATCAAGGCATTTGTCGTAAATGCAACGGGCTTGTGGAAACATGTGTGCGACTGGATAGGGAGCTTCAGAGGACCCACGAAACTTTATCAGCCAATTATTTGCAGCTACAGACCAGCCATGTGCTCGTTACGAGCCCTCGGCGCTTCAAAGTTGAGAAAAGACAGCAGGTATTCTCGCCAGAGGCCTCCAGCAAATTATTAAGGACGTTGACCGCGACCAGCGCCAGTCCATTCAAACATGTCAAAGTGGTGGTAAAAAAGACTATACCTATCCTGCCCATGGATGTGTTCATCGCTCGTGAGAATATTCCACCACAAATACAACCTAGTCAGCCCCATGCAAAGGCCAGGAGAAAACTGGGATTAGACCAAGAGAAGTTGAAAGTTGAAGTAGGCCTAGGATATATTAACTGATTTTTTGGGAGTTAATAGGGAATGATATGAGAAAGTGCAGTAATACTCTACAGCAAGGTTTTTAAATTAATAAATCCAAAACTAGATATACAACGATTGACAGTTTGATAAAGAAAGTTGTTTTCTAGAGTGCATATTTTGGTGAAGATCTGACTTTTAGTTTTAGATTGATTAATTAACAATTGTGTTGTAACTTGTATGGTAATATTGCACTTTCTAGCATTATTCCCCCTTAAAACAATAAAGGTCTAAACCATTTCAGACCTGGTTGTGTTACTGTACAACATTTATTTTATTGTCCACAAAACTGTCTAAAGTATTTCAACAAGGCAACTTTTCATAAGGCTTTGTGTATACATGTACAGCCACTGAACATGCTGAAGAATGAATCAAATTTCTCTCTGTAAGCCACGTTTGAGATGACCACGAAAAATGTTGCAGGAACAATGGGTCTAGGATGGTTGGCTTTTCTAACACTCCTCACAAAAAATGCAATGTTTGAAAAGTCTCGATATTTGCTGCATATCTCACAACATCCTGAAAGTTTATGATTTTGATAGTATGAGTAAAATTAAATGTATTCCAAAGGCATTTATTATAGCATTTGCTGTATTTCTCTTTTCAATAACGATAATAGTTCAAAATATATAACTGCTCGTGCTGATTAATTCCAGACTGGACTGAGGATTGTGTGAAAATAATTTGTCAGATACAGTACCTTCCTATCATTGTCAAAATTTGTTACACCTGGCAGGTTATTCAGACACATGATGAGTGTCTCCATTTCAGAACGCATGCATGACATTTTTGTTGCAAATCAGTTATTTCCAACTGCATGAGAAACATTACCATGATTCCAGCTACACTTACTAACTTTGTTTTGTTTGATGTAGATCTACTGACCTGTATTTTGTTGGCGTTACCAATCAAGTTTCTATTATCAGAGTAAATAAAACTGAGTAAGTATCTGATGATTTGCATGGTATGTTCATGTTATTTTACTTTCAGTAAAGTGAAAACTTTAAATGCTACACATTCTATATATGGCACCAATTCTGTACAACATTTTCAAAATACCTCTTAATCATTGATTTTCATCAGTCAGTAAGGAGCATAAGTGCAATGTAGCAACTAATCAATGTGGAGATCATTGCAAATTCTGTGTATATTTATACTTTCCACTTTGTTCTGATGAGTCCAACTGATTTCCTATGAATTTCCTTTTACTTAAAGCTGACATCAAATTATTTAAATTTTGGATCTGAATAATAATATTTCTACTACATTACCAGCAAATTTGTCCATGATTTAAAATATGGGTGATGTAAATAGTTTCAGGCCAGTTTTAAGTAACATTATCTCCACTGTTTTATTTCTAGGTTACAATCCACTATCCAAGTGGAACAAAATCTCGAGTTGTGGAGTCAGAATCGGAACAGACCCTTCTAAAGGCCATCATGAGGGACGATTCCAACAAGGCCCAGACAATTGTCGACACTTTAGTTAAGAGTTGCCCTGGCAGTGTCATCAAAGGCGCATGTAAAGTTGTAGCAGAACTTCCCGTAAACTGTCCAAAAAATCGCTTTTGCATGACAGCTCTTATGAAGCCATTCGCAGATTTTCATGGCACTTGCTTGAAGAGGAGTTATGTAAGGAAGCTCCATCAGTCCTATCTGTGATATCTGCGATTGTGAAGAATCCGTCATCCGACATGTCCAAGGAAAAATTGTCGAAGCGCCAACTACTCCATGTCCTTGTGGCAGCCTCTGTTTCATTAAGGGGAAGAAACCTGCAGCTGTCCAATGTGGCCTACCAGATTGGATTCATTCTGAAGCATGGTGGCTGTACCAGACGAGTAAGTGAGAGTATCCGTAAAGTATATACACCCAGAAGGGAATGGGAGGGGTCTATAGTTGTTTTGTAGACAAAACTAATAGCTTGAAAAGGAGGCATGTCAAAAATCTTGATGTTGCAACATATGGATGGGCAGTGGTTCTCACCGGGTGCTCCGGCTTCCTCCACCTCCTCAGACTGACAAGGTCGCCATATGAGTGAAAAAAATTTGAGTGCGACGTTAAACACCCCTCATGGTGAGATATTTGTATTTCATTTTCATGCAAATGGGATCTTAATATGGATGTACCGGTATGATATCAGTCAGTGAAATTTTTATATTTGATATGAAATCAAGAAGAAAGTGTTAAATGAAAAATTAATTTTGAAATATAATATGGGTAATGTAGGTCAACATCTAGGAAAGATGAACAATTTCCATGAACTCTTAAAAATCACCAGTTTGAATTTTTATTTACCGAATGTTGTTTCAGAATATCGAACGGATATCAAAACTTGGTGTCTGCATGTCTCCACTCTCCCTGGATATCAAACTCAAGTCATGGGAAGGACATCTAAGTTCAAGGATTGTTGAGCTTCACAAGGTGCGGACGGATTGTCTCGAAAGCGGCATTGCAGTGAGCCCCATACAGAACTATCAGCTGGCAGGTGACAACTGGGACAGAAATATTCTTCCGTCGTACAGGACTACAAAGGATAAAACGCTCTCACCCCATCTCTTTCAGGTAATTGCTTGGTAATTGCCATTTTTAAGATTTATTATAAGTTATGCCATAGTCAGAAGCAGCCCCTTTGTGTCACAGAACCATGCTTCAAATGACATTGAATTGTCTCCCCTGAATCACAATCTGTGCTAATAAAATGATTCTGCCATATTCCATGAAAATATAAGCATTGGGGGTTTCCAATAAACAATCTGGGTCAGTCAGTTTGCTATTATCTTTACGATTCTAAACTATTTGCAGGTGGTGGCGGTCACAGATAGAATAGTCACTGATATCCCAGATGTGAACATTCCACAACACCGGGTTCTTCAAAATGAAGATTTCATCCCATCAGTTGAGGACCAGAAGAAGTTGAAAAAAGAACTAACATTTTTGGTGGCAACAGCTGTTGTCAGCAATATTCCGTGTCTGAAGAAGGTGTTCTCATCCATATATCCAGCAAGCTTTCCACACAAGTACAGCGATCAGGCTGGACAGAAAACAGAGCAGGTGATAATGGAAATCTGATTGGATATTGATCACCCATTCGCTAGAGTGTCTATACTTCACTTTACATTTCAAATTAGTGCTCATAAAGATTATACACTTGAATTGATTATGCATATTCTCGTCATCCAGCACCATTTTACAGGAGCTTGCTAGGTTTTGTTTATTGAATGCTGATGTACTCGGCAATGTTAAATGCAGATCTTGTAAATAAAATAGCTGTTTATATTTGTTTTTGTAGTTCCCCCTCGGCTTGTTCGATTGTAATGAAAAGAAAACCAAAGATGTCATTCAACTGATGAAGCATCTGTCTTCCTTATATGTACCAAGAGTTGGTGATAACGTGGTGGATCAAGTGCTCTTTGGAGGTATGCAATAGTTAAGCAAAGGCCATTTTTAGTTTTGACAATAAAAAGTGGACATAACCAGATTTCTTTGAATTTTTTCATTAAAAAAAAAACAATTGACACTGGCGAATCACTCTTTTGATACCTGACCTAGCATTCCCTCTGCTAATGTGAAATCTGCTATTACAACAACAATGCTCAGGTCGGTGAGGCCTTAAAGCAAGAAAACACGTTTTACATGCCAATGATTCATTCAGTCCATCGTTGTAATGAAAACCAGCTAAGAACAGACAAAAAAAGTACTAGAGCAAATGATTTTTGACACTTTCTGCTAATCTCCAGTTCTTGTGTATTTGATTAAAATTGCTTGGTGTACTTGTATGCTTCATTTCAGTCAAGACTCATTTTCAGTTCATTTTGTTCATTTCAAGGAGACCGCCTAACTGATGAAAGAGTGCAATGTGCCCAGCAGGCCGTCACAAATGGAAATACGCCGTACAAGAGGCTGGAGGGTTTCATATCCAAAATTGAAGACTTCCATAGGCTGATGAATTTTCTTGAGGTGAGCGCATCAACACCTAACTGATCTCATCCTAATTTTACAACTTGAGCATAAATATTATAGTTGATATTGTGGGTAGAAGTCTTATTAACCTGCCTATCACAGGGCCGCCTTTTTTACCCCTCTGTCACTTTGGTCACTGTCCAGTATTGTAGTCATATGTCTATCCCTACATCTGTTCTTTGCTGCATTATCATGTACAGCACAATATCTCAAATGGGATATATTATCCCAGTGGCTTTGAAATCATTTAATTCATTCAACCGGGATCTGGACAAAATCCCCCTAGGACAAAACACCCACGGACCATTACCATGTAAGGATATTCAGTCATGATTAAATGTACAAATACATGATGCTATTAGCTGTTAAACATGTTCCTATGAAGTAGGCTAATTGTCCGGTAATGAGTGAGCGAGTCAGTCAGTAAGTCAGTCCATCCGAATCCTTTCGTTGGCAAAATAAGGAGAACTGTTGACTTTAGAACCTTGATTTTTGGCATGAACGTGCATCAGGTCATTGTTACCAGCAAGTTCTGAGCTGACCGAATTCTGATAAAAATTTGATTCATAATTATTTTTTTATTATTTATTGATGGCTGAGCGAGTACACTGTCATGCCCATTGGGAACCCTTGGCTGTATGTTTCACTGTGACTTTTGAACGTTCCCTGATACAGCATATCACATTGGACACACCGGTTCTCGTGAAATCACCGAAGATAAGCGACTTTGAGCCCGGTCAAGACTTGGATGGGTGACCTCGTGCTGTACTGCTGGGCTGATAAGTGTCCAGGATAATAGGAACTGAGGGCGATAATAGTTGCTACGCTGACACCAGCGGTAGTTAATAGTACCCACTGCTATATAAATTCTCTCACGGTAGCACATAGGGCCCTGAAGTCATCTCTCGTGTACACACTTAAATCATATCAAACTCTACTTCGTAGGTCCTGTGACGTTAGTCACACTGCGATGTGACATATTGGGTATTTTATTTTCTCCAGCTCAACAAAGTGAAACTAGCTCTTAATAAAAAATGTTGTTGTAAAAAGTCAAATAGTCTTAAAACCTCCCCCCCATAAAGTTTATTCACAACGCCAATCAAAATGGTTCAATCTCATAAATTGTGGAAATTAATACATTTAAATGTTTCAGAGACATTGGCATAATATATCCCATTTGAGATATTGTGCTGGACCTGATTATCTCGAGAACCAATTTACATATGGTAACCAGACTTAGTATACTTCATGTATCTAGTTGGGAGTCAGAAGCCTATCGAATATGTTTTGTTCAGACTTCATTTATGTTAATATTCTTTGCCCCTAAATTTAGCACTTCAGCTTGTCAAATCATAGAATTGCTGGTGTTCAGGAGCAGAGGAGTTTTAAAGATGTAGCTTCACATTTATACCATATGATTATAGGCACCTGGCAGAGGTACTGGAGCCGTTGCGAGTGAAACTAGCAAAATAACTGCTGTTTGCCATCACTGAATATACTAATCTGAATGCTGATTTTTTTTTTCTCTCTCTCTCTTTCAGGCAATCCACAGGATAACGTACAGCACAAAGTCACTGGGTGACATTGGCACAGCATATTATTTCCGAAATAAACTAAACAAGCGTGATGTGAAGGGCGAGGTTAAGAATAGTTACAGAGCGTATAAGATGCTCTTCTATATCATATTCGACGCCACTTGTTGTGGTCTCCTGCTTCTGAAATTCGGCTTGGACAATTGGGATGAAAGCTCCTCTATGCTGCCTGTCAACTTTCAGGAAATGTCGAAGGAGGAAAAACTGACATGGCTTGACGAAATCTGCTCCTCCATCGTAAACCAGTACATGTTTGAAGACAAAGAAGACATGCTCCATGGCGTGAGAGACATCCTGCTGGACACCGGGCATGTGGAGAATTATTGGCTGCCCGACACGGATGACAAATTTCACTGTCACTTCTGTGACAAGAAATATGCCAACTTGGGCAGTGTGAAAACCCATGAAAATACAGTTCACAGCTTTGTTCTGAAAAGAACGGAGAATCCAGCAGCGAGTCAATGTCCTAAAGATGAGGTTTATGACCATTTAATGTTACTCTTCAAACTTACCAGCCTTCACAAGAATTTGGACACTGCTGTGGATATGGGGGATGGAGAACGAGTAGTTCGCTCCGCCAAATATGAAACTCTTATTCACAGTCAGACTGGCAAATATAAATACCTCATAGGCAGCACCTCACTTGTGGAAGAACATCTGACCCAAGAACAGGCACAGCGGTTCATCTGGAATCGTTTCGTCAACATTTCAGGTGGAAAGAACCGGAATATGGCAGTGGACGAATACATTGAAATGTTGAACCGCGACACTAAGGTGGCCTGTACTGGACATCAAACCAAGGAGTCCATCATGGCACACTCCAGAGAGTATCCTCTCCTGACAGATGCAGTGAAGCGGTTTGACCAGGTCACATCCATCAAGGGAAAGAAGGGTTTTCATAAACTGCCTTCTTACCAGGAAGATGTCAAGAAGGTTGTGACAGAGCTGTTACAGAACAAATGTTTAGAGGAAACTGGTAACAGGAAGCTAACCTGCAAGTCCCTTCATTCAGACCGTGATGTTTTCCTGTCAGGGGTGAAGGGCTTGCCTACAATGATCTCCCGCCACAAAGCGGCCATGCCTGTTCGGCGCTTAAGAGACCAGAGAAAATAATGTGCAAGCGACTAGGACTAAAATTAAGAAAACATTAAAGACTGGTGACTGGTCCTTTAAATCAGCAGCGTTACAGACTGTTGGAGATTTTTTTGGTGTGTAGGTATCTAAGAAATTGACTTCATGGATTATCAATCCCTGTACTAGTGTTAAAGTTATAGTGATCACAGAGTGCTGATATATGATGTAAATATTATTGATGTAAATAACAAAACATTACGGCAAGAAAAGATGTAATCTGGACAGCGTTGACACAAAGTTTTCCACAGAGACTAAGTGCAAAGTTATCTCCTTTGGCACAAATATTCATTTGCAGAGAGAGAGAGAGAGAATTAGGGTTTAACGTCGCATTCAGCAATATTTGCAACTCTGAATAGATATATATATGGAGAGATGTCACTAAACCAGAAACGAGTAAAAATACCTTTTCTCTCAAGACTTGGATATAGTACTCAGCATAACCGATGAAAATATGATGGTAATTAAACGAACCAGTTGGTTTTCACCCCTCGGGCAAATTTTGCCCGAAGGGTATTGTCGTCGTCAGCGTCGTGTCTGTCTGTCCATCTGTCTGTCTGTGAACACGATATCTCAACGAGGAATAGAGTCCGGTATTGTAAATTCATACCACTTATGCATCTGGTGAAGGGTCAGAAGCCTGTTGAAAATGACTGACCTTGACCTATTTTATCAAGGTCAAATTCTAGCATTGGCTATATTTTTTGAAGGATTAAAGCTAGGGTCTCCAAATTCATATTACAAATGCAACTGGTGATGTACTAGAAGCCAACCACAGTTGACTGACCTTGACCTATTTTATTAAGGTCATAATGTTTAGTATGATATAAGATGAAGAAATTAATTGATACTATGTATACATCCAGCGATGGTCCCAAGGTGTGCTGAAGATGAATGACCTTAACCTATGTTATCCAGGTCGGATTCTATCTAGTACAATATTTCTACATCTAAAGTCTCAGCTCTCTGAATTCATGTTCCATATGCATTTAAGTTAGAATAGACCAGGACATTATTGGAGATGACTAACCTTGATTTATATTTCCAAGATCAAATTACTTGAGCTGATTCTGACCAATATAGAAGAGTATATTTAGAGGTAAGAATATGGTCATGCACTACCGTACCAGAACCTCATATTTCCCATTAATTTGAGGCCTTGTCCAAAGCTGACCCAGCTCGATTTCATATGTATTTCTAAAATGAGAGAACTGCAGTCGACCCACAGGTGTTTGGCAAGTTAATTAGCTGGGGGTTATCGTCAACAATACCCCCCAGCTAATTAACTTGCCATACACCTGTGAGTCAACCCTTCTAGATCACATTTTTGTTAACTTACACTAAAATGTCAAAGTTCTAAAAATACATATTAAGCAATGCATGATTGCTGAATGTAAACAATAAGTGATATCTGAGGGTATTGGAGCTCATTGGGCTATTTTTTGCTGATCAGAAACCCAAGAACCACTGAACGTACCAAATCTTTTACTTGGTGATCTGACTAAATTATGATAAATTTCACAGAACACAATACCCATGATATATTTTATGCTTTATTATACATTTACTCTGGGAATCATAGTTATGCTAGGTCTGTAACATCCCAGAAAGACAAATCACAAATCTCATCACTGTGTCATACAAACCTAATCAGACTCGACAGTCCTTGAACAGAGGTAACCAGATATGTTTGAGAAACACTATGCTCCTAGGGGCAGCTATTTGACTTTACAACAACATGTATATTAAGGGCTAGTTGGTTGAGCTGGAGAAAATAAAATACCAATTTATATAAAGTCTCTATTGGTTATAGTTGAAAAGTTACGGCCAAGGTTAAAGTTGCAGACAGATAAACAAATAGATGCCATTGTCAAGGTCAATGACCTTGGTGTCAATTGAAAGAGATTCATTTGGAGTATGCATGCCAAATATGAAGTGTGTCTGCTAAAGTGGAAAAGTTATGACCAACATTAAAGTTGTCCACAGACAAAGACAGGCCAAAAAGAATGTGCCCTGATCTTTCGATCTGAGGGTATAGAAAAAGAGTAAATTTTACTTAATAACTTTGATGTTGGTGACTGCAAGCATACAAATCTGCATCAGACGGTGTATTGTTGAATTGCTGCCTAAATTTACACAATTCTGTATATATATTCTGGAGGAATTGTGATGCAAATTAGAGAGATAGGCACCAATTGATTCACCATCAGATCCAGATTTGTTTGCTGACAGTCGCATAGAGCATTTGAAACTAGAGGTTCCGATTTGACCCTTGAGTTGCCGCTCTGGCATGAAGGCTATACTGGTTGTTTTTTAAGCAAAAACATACGTCTCCCCCAACCTCCCACCTTGCCTTGAGTGGGCACATAATTTAAGGGAAAGTGCTATAAAATGAATGTAGCAATAAGTATCCTAAACAAAGCTGCACATCTAAAAATAATAATTGCAAAGAGGCGATTTTCATTGTTGCAGTAACCCAGTGAGGAGTCGGGATTTATATAGCAATGAATGGATTGCTGACATCTACAGCGTCCAACCAATGTGAAATACATGTAATTGTGAAGCATAAATTATTTCGAAACTGATCACATTATAGGAAAGATGCAAAACATACAAGAGCCACACCTATAGTATACATGCTGTACCGTATAGAAGTTTCATGCATCTGCCTTCAGTAGTTTCCAAGATATGGAGTGAACAAAAATTGGACAGACAGATAAGCACATTTTGCATGGACCCACGCAAGCACTAGCTCACACCAAAACCTAATTAGATCATAAGGCCATTTCAATGAAGCTTCCATCCAAGTTTGGTGAAATTCCATCCAGTAGTTCTCAAGATATCTTGCAGACAAGGCCTGTATATACATGTACAAGTAGATGGACGGACGGACGGACACCAGACACGGATGAATGCACGCACGCACACTAAAACCTAATCAAATGAGGGGGCTATCCCAATGAAGCTTCCATCCAAGTTTGGTGAAATTCCATCCAGTAGTTCTCAATATATCTTGCAGGCAAGGCAAGGGGACGGACAGACATCCATCCATCCAGGCAGACAGACAGCAAAAACACTAGATGTCTCCCTCCAACATAGTTGGGAGGACATAATTATGCGATGAATAAAGCAAATATTAAACAAAAGCTACCTTTTTTGCCTCCATTTCTAAAGAGAGATATTCTCTAACTTATGGAACAAGTTGAAAGCAGAGCATTTGTAATGTGTCTACATTTCATCATCTTCTGTCACGTCGGAATCAGATGCTCCTGAAGAAATATAACTTTGAGTATCAGAATCCTCGTTTGAGTCATTTTTCTCGGCATCACTTTCCGTTATCTCTGTTGCAGAGTCTGCTGGGTTTTTTGGTAGACATTTCTCTAAATATAGATAAGAACAACTTCCACACGTGAAGTTTGAATGGCACACATCGCAGCATGAATGATGCGGACTCTTGGAAGTTATCTTTTCAAGCTCTCTTTTGGGAAGGAACTGTTCCAGGAGTGTCAATCTCGTGCACCCGTCTCCTTTGCTGAATGATTTCATCTCTTGGTCGGTCTTCCTCAGTTGATAGCCATTGTACAACAATACTGAAAGAGATGCCTTGCCATCACGCCCAACTCTACCAGTCTCTTGCACGAAATTGAGAATTGAGTTGGGTGGCCCATAATGTGTTTAATGTCAATGCCCATACCTAAAGCATTTGTACAAAATACTATCTTTAGCTTGTTTCCGCCACATAAATCATCCAGAATCATGTGATTATTCTCCTCTGGTGTTTCCGAGTGAAACATCTCGAAACAACTTGCATGATCTTGAACTTCAGAAACCATGTAGTTGTACATTGACGCGACATTTTCGATTGAAGCGCCATAAACGAGAGTGAGTGGGAATGATTCTGGGTTATCTTTGAAGGCTTCTACCAACCAGAACAGAGCAGTCGGAATATCAGGATCCACCTTCCGGATAACGTACTTTATGTTCTCTTTGTCAGGAGAACGATAGATGAAATCGTACATGCTCTTCTCTAAGCCTAGAACTTCACAAACTCGCTTCCTCACCAGATTGGTGGACGTTGCACTTTGCATCATAAGTGATGCACCTGGAACAAGAGACCTCAATTCACCGACATGTCGGAACCATTTGCGAAATGCCACCGATTCATCTTCATTACCACCCCTGAAAAGAAAATGGCAAGAAACATGAAAACGGTTGACCAATATGAGCTCATTTGCACACCAATCCTGTTATTACCATAAAAAAATCATAATGTCCGCTCATGGCCCCTTTACAGCATAAGGGATCGTTTCCATTAATCGTTTTTTCTTCAGTCGCGATTTTTCTTCAATTTTCTCGATTGAAAAACGATCAATCGCGAATCAGTCGCGAGGATATCGAGAAAAAAATGAGAAAAAACGATTGAACCTTTTCTGAAAAAAACCATTCTCTCGCGATATCGTTTTTGAATCGTTTACCCATGCGCGATCCGTTCTTGATCGCGAATCTTCAATCGCGAGAGAATCGTTTTTTTCAAGGCGCGAGAGAATCGTGAGGCGGAGTGATATTTGACACATAGGCCGTGTTGCCGTCGTACGCCGCTCTATCCGCGAACTGGGAACTACATGTAATGTTGATTGCGGATTTGTCGATGGAAAAACCTATATTACTATACTATACTGTATAAATGCGTAAGATAACCGAATAATATATATGATTCACGATCTATAGTCTCCTACAAGCCGAAGTAGGGCGTATGCTGAAAATATCTTTTCATATTCCTGTACCATGCTTCCTGTGACGTTCGCGCTCAGATTTACTCTAGCGAAGCGTAAATGACAAAATTACATGTTTATTCAATAATCGTGTGAGTCGACAATGTATTAATGATACAGGATGATAGTCACAATATCTTGTTTTGTAAATACCGGGTACAGGTCATAAGTGGATTTGAGTTCGTTGATTGCATTATCAGAATGATTACGGCACAGGCTTGATAGAGGTGTGAATGGGCGCATGGCGATAACCCAGAACAGCTTAGCCCTCCAGCCGAGAATTTCTAGGTTAATTAAGGTGAAAAATAGTGTAATTAAATATGTATATTTTGTTATAGTAAAACTTACATTAGGAAAGGGTATCCATTCATGTTTTGGTACAGTTTTTAAACTATTGAGATGTGAATAAGTTCAAAAAATCACCATCAAGTTAATTTTATTTATTATAAGAATATTCGCGGCAGTGATTTCATATTTATATCAAATACATATCTTTTTGATTGAATCGCATATAACGGTTGGATTCGCATATGTACAATACTTTTTATTTTAATTTTATATTTTGATAAATGAACTATGAATGATTCCAAAGGGAAGCTCAAGCCAAAAACCAACTGAATATTATATAATTTCATCTCTTACTGGATTAACCAGTTGTGAAAATTTTTACAAATAGCCCGCGCTATATATTAATAATTAAGTGCTTGCGGAGACTCAAAAACCCCGTATGACAATGTTATATTCAATACAGCGCCATCTATCTACACAACGAAAATGGTGATCGTAGGGCAAAAAACCACGCGTACAGCGAAACTCTGATGAATCAACTCAAAATTTCAGCCCGCACAGATGCCAAAAACGTTCACGAAAAATACTACACAAGAAATCTGGAATAATACCAGCTTTAAAACACAGAAAT
The DNA here is from genome assembly GCA_036873755.1 of Hanleya hanleyi. NCBI lineage: Eukaryota > Metazoa > Mollusca > Polyplacophora > Lepidopleurida > Hanleyidae > Hanleya > Hanleya hanleyi. The sequence continues at coordinate 91,769 of JAVTVY010027236.1, forward strand.
ACCCAAAATAATAGACGAAATTGCAAGTGCAAATGACCCAATCTGACCATATCCGGGCCGGTGTCCCGTACAAAATATATGTAAATATGAAGTTATAATTATATGCATAACCATTATTCCTATGTATATAAATAGATATTTTTTTTCAATTTCTTTCAATATCCCCATCGTATCTATATAACCGCCAACTGTACAGAAACACGCTATAGTTTTACACTAGGCAAAGAATGGAAAAGGAAGAAGCAAAAATGATCGAACTTTATATAGTCTGACTGAAGTGTTAGAAACTCGAACGTGTATGCGGGTCAGTCAGGCTGAACCAATGGCGTACTACTTTCGGCTATAATCCTCAATCGTTTTTTTTTCAATCGTTTATATTTTCTCGATTAAAAAGCGATTGAATCGCGATATCGCTTTTTATTCGCGAGAATTTTCTCGATTGAAAAACGATTGCCAACAGAAAAAAAACCCATTCGAACAGCGATCGCGAATGAATCGTTTATTTTGAAGAAAAAAAACCATTCCCTCGCGCCTTGGAAAATCGCGACTTCGAGAAAATTTGACGAAATAAACGATTCATTCGCGAACGATAATTGGAAACGGTGCCTAATTACCCGACTGGTCAAAACGACGAGTAATTTGAGTGAATGAAATTGGGAGATAATACCGGAGGAATTTCTCCCTTCAGGTGTCTCCTCTCAGTTCATTCAACGAATGGCTTGCCGTTTTGCCTTGTGAGGTAATTACCGTAAAGTGACCACCCCTGTCACAAACGGTCGTAAACTGAAACTATTATCTGACTTATTTAGATTGGCCATTTACTAGTTGGGGTAGACTGACCCATGTTGTCTATGGTCAGACCCCACTAACAGCATTAGACCAAATGTAGTTAAGGGGGAGTAATCCAGAGAGTGATAACAATAACAGCATGAATTTTCATGAATAATTCCACAATTATAAATCACCCCTCTATCAAACTTTACCTGTAAGAAAACAAGATCATATGACACCCGAAATTGATATATGTAACTGAAATTAATAACCCAATTATGACACCAAATTTGTGTCACCGAACTGTCCACCTATTTCATATATTCGTTTAATATGCCTATAATAAACTGGGGTAAATATCAACTGATGTGTTTATAATTTTTCAAATTTGTTTCACTTGTATTCTGTAGTCCACACATCTGCTGTTATTTACCCCAGTTTATTATAGGTATATGAAATAGGTGGACAGTTCAGTGAAACAAATTTGATGTCATAATTTGGTTACTATTTTCCTTTGCATATCAATTTGAGGTGTCTTATACATTTAAAATGATCTTGTTTTCTTACACAAAAAATTCGATAGAGATGTAATTTACAGTTTTGTACTTATTGACACCAATTGAACGTTCATAAAGTTAGACCGTGGTTCGCAGTTCATTATTCGAGGAGACCAGCAATTATTTCCTCAGATATGTAAATCTGTATATATTTTTTATTATGAGTACTTTGAACTCCAACCTCTGCATAGCAAGAGAGAATGTCATGCTCTATATCTTTGCATATTCATATCCCAAATCTGACGCCAGGGGGCACTGCTATGGGCGCTGTTATGAGTAGCTGAGTGACTGGTCCCGAATAAGGAACTGCGAACCGCGGTCTAACTTTATGAACGTATCAATTGATCATGTTGTTGTTACAGTCACTCCCTGGGTTTTCTCCCCCTTAAACCAATCCAGTATGTCCAGAATTTAATTAGATGGTTTCTTACCATGCCGCAATTGTGTGGTATTCATCAATTACGAGGGCTGAAATTTGGGATTTCAGTTTTGAGAGACACTCTCTCCATCTGGTATTTCCCACAAGTGACTCCGGTGATTCGAAGATAAAATCAATATCGCCAGCCTCTATGTCTGAGTCTACTTCATCGGATTCTCCTGTCAATAATACATTTGTTGAACAATTACAGTCTGGACTGAGCTCAATAGCCGATGATTTACAAGCTAATACATAAGCTGCCAAAAACTGCCCCGGCATGCTGCCACATGGCAGTTGTCCTGGATTAATTGATTACCTTATACAGATAATTCCCATGCCAGTTGCAAGTGACAAATCATTAATCTTTGCAATAAGTTACTTTATTGACACTGCACATGAGTAATTTCTGAATAATAAAATCTCTAAATGGTAAAGAAACAAGCCAGTCGCGCAACAACATGCTAAATTATGATGGGGTATGAAAGCTTTATCATAAACGTTGTTGTTGTTGCGATGCAGTTATGAACTGATTTTATGAAACAAAATAACCATACCTATATATCCAGCAGTGCAAGAGAAATCCCTCAATCTTTTTCACCTGGTCTGTCATCAAAGACAGCAACGGGGAGCAAATAATAATCTTCGGTGATTGCTCGTGGAGAGCAAGAACTTCGTCAGTCGCCTGGGTTGGATTTTTTTGTGCCTCGTTCACTATACTCGGCAACACCTGGTAAGGCAACGATTTCCCGTAGCCGGTAGGAAGAACGGCCATACAGTGTCTTTTACGTAGCATGCAAGAAAGCATCTGCAGTTGCTCCTGCTTTAATGCGGGCACGTCAAATTTATGGCACACCATTTCGATCTCGCCCTTGAACTTCGCCGCCACTGAACTTGATTGTGATGGAGCGGTATGAGAGTCCGCCATATTGGACGATCAGCTGTTTCGCTCGGGAATGTCCGGAAGCCGAGAATGTAATCGGAAATAATCGGATAGGCATCTCCACGCCTGTTGAGTCTGGACTGTGATTGGTCGCCAGTCTGACATGCGCGACAGATTTAAGATAGGAACTGTCCCAGATCTTAATCAGCGACATGTCCGATAGAGGAGGAGCGGTTTATTAAGTCTGAGTTTTAATCAGATTGGAGGTCATACGTGCATCATTTTCATAACGGTGTTGTTGTTGCAACCCTTGCGTGTAATAATCTGAATTATTGTTTGGCGTGGAGCTGAATAAGACATCATGGCGTGGCAGTGAAGTGGGAAATATGGTCCTTGTTCACACCCTCACACAAGCTGGTTTTATATTAAGGTATATCAGCTGTTCATTGCATGAATGTCTCATATTCTGACAAGCCAAAGCTCAGATGTACATATATTTACCGGTCTGGTATGTGTGGGGACATCTCAGGAGGCAATCGAGTGTGTCATGGGAGGGTTTTTACAGTCTTTGACGGAGTGGAAATGAATTACAGCACATATAAGGGAAGTGGGAAGTCAACAAGGAGCCTCCACATTCTGAAGCGAGCCGGCAGGGAACATGGATAGTGGTCGTATGCCATGAAAAAATTAAGGAAGCTCGTTTTCATTCTGAAGCAGCCCACGTAACTTGGATAGATGTCATACACATGTATGCCATGTAAAAAGTAAACGAACAAATTAATTACAAATAAACAGTCACAAAACTCCAAAACATACCAAAGGCCCATCTGCAAGATATACTTACTCTTGGGTGCAAGTTTCCTGATCTTCCTTCGAATAGTTTTTTACCCCTCGGCCATTTTGGCCTCGGGTTATTGTCGTCGCCATGTACGTCCGTACGTCCGTTACCGCATTTTAGGCAAAACCGCTTGAGACACAACCACCAAATTTTCAACACTTATTTATATAGTGCTAAGTCAGACGCCTATCGAAAATGGCTTCCCCTTTACAGATTTATTAATTTCTATTTCTGTCCTATATGCCTGAATGTAACCAACTATATCTGTAGAACTGTGTTCAGTATAGCTACTATATTTTGGAAACTTATTTATATTGTTATATTCTACAAGCCAACAAAGGATTACTCGCCTCGGCTTATGGAGTTATGCCCCTTTCGGATGTAATAATCTTCGATTTTGTTAGTTGTAGCTGAATGTACAAGTTATATCTGCAGATCCGTGTTCGGTACAGCTTATTCGTCTTGGTTCTTATTTCACAGAGTGCTAAGTCAGACGCCAATCGAAAGTGGCTCCCCTCAGCCCATATTTTACAGAGTTATACCCCTTCACAGATATATTAATTTCTATTTCTGTCCTATATGCCTGAATGTAACCAACTATATCTGCAGAACTGTGTTCGATATAGCTACTATATTTTGGAAACTTATTTATATTCCTGTATTCTACAAGCCAACAAAGGATTACTCGCCTCGGCTTATGCAGTTATGCCCCTTTCGGATGTAATAATCTCCGATTTTGCTATCTGTAGTTGAATGTACAAGTTATATCTGCAAATCCATGTTTGGTACAGCTTATTCGTCTCGGTTCTTATTTTACAGTAGTGTTAAGTCAGACGACTATCGAAAGTGGCGCTCCTCGGCCCATACTTTACAGAGTTATGCCCCTTTACTGATATATTAATTTCTATTTCTGTCCTATATGCCTGAATGTAACCCACTATATCTGCAGAAATGTGTTCGGTATAGCTACTATATTTTGGAAACTTATTGTTGTATTCTACAAGCCAACAAAGGATTACTCGCCATTGATTATGGAGTGGTGCCCCTTTCGGATGTAATAATCTCCGATTTTGTTATCTGTAGCTGAATGTACAAGTTATATCTGTAGATCCGTGTTCGGTACAGCTTATTTATCTCGGTTCTTATTTTACAGAGTGCTAAGTCAGACGCCTATCGAAAATGGCACCCCTCGACCCATATTTTACAAAGTTATGCCCCTTTACCGATATATAATTCTTCTATTTCTGTCCTATATGCCTGAATGTAACCAACTACCGGTATATCTTGATCATCCCACATAGGACTATCTCTTCCCCAATTCACACTACAAATGGGTCTCAGTCACTTGGGAAAAGCCGAGGGGTTTTGATTAGATCAATCTCATATTAGATATCGTGAAGACAAAAAGACGGATATGGCCATAACAATACTCCATAGCCCATATGGGCTGAAGAGTGATAATTGTCTTAAGGGACACTATATCTCAACCTAGCCTGCCTAGGTGCAAAAAGTGAGTTTCTCTTATCTTCCAGTGATGTACAACGACCACATCATATGAACTCTTGGCAACCAAGACCTGTGTTAGTTTTGAGTGATCACTCTTTCCATCAATTTGACATCACTTTCGGTAGCGAAAATATTATATGTGTCCAGAAATTAAATATATTTTCAGTCATTTGGTACTTTATATTTTGCAGGGGATCGAGATTAGCAGGCTGATGGATACACAGTGAAAGCTCGATATTATACTGCTGAAGCCAAAGCTCTATAGTTGGTGGTCCACAAAAAGGGGAAAATATATCATATTCTCAGATTCACGGTCATGCCTTCAAGCGACTAAATGCGGATCTTCAAGTCATCCTACCATCTTGAATATTCTACAATTATATGACAGTATATTTGATTAACAGATTGATATTGTGCGTTGTTGGTTGCCTGGTCATGTGGGCATCAAAGAGAATACTGAATCTGATGACAAGCCTTAGCCCTGGATAATGAGGTTGAACCTGCTGGAATCTCGTATAGCGATTTCAAGCCTTGTATCTGTGCTCATGTGAAAAAGCTGTCTCAATCTACGGGATACTGAGCATAAAAAGAACTTCATTAGTTAGAAAAACTATAGGCTATACTCATTTGAGCAGCCAGAAACATTTTAATCAAGCCATGATTAGGCATTCTCCCAACGTCAGAGTTTGTAACCTCCAAACCGTCGGTAAACAAGGTATATATGACAATAGGGGATATACAATCTGATGCCATGAGAATGTGATTAGGCGGTGTAGAATCAACCATCCACAATTAACTCTCGAACATTTACTGAAAAAAAGAACCAGCCACAAGGTGTATTCTGTGTCATGAAGATCTCACAGTGAAACATATTTTGATCGACTGTATAGATTTTAATTATAAGATTTTCTCGAGCAGCTACATTAGAAGATCTTTTTAGTCGGGTAAAATATGTTTTAAGTTTAGGAAAATTGGTTTGTTGTATAAGTTTTAAGGCATGTATAGTATATAAAGTTTGATGTATTGAGCACTTTTAGATTGGTGGGTTATTGTTTTTTGCGGGGGGTGGGTTTGATAGTTACACCAGAATTTTGTTTGGTCACCGGTATACAGCTGAAACAATGCTGTACGCAATATTAAACCCTAATTCTCGCCCTCTCTCCGCCCTTGCCATGAGGCAATGAGTAGAGTGTGGCGTCTGTAATGCAATTAGTTTTCCTAAATTCGAACCTTGAGTACCTTGCCTCAAGGTCTATCTTGAGATTGTTTTACACGCCTATCCGCCTTTAGCTGGCCGCCAGGGATTGACCTGGGGTGTCATTGTGTGCACGGTAAGGTGGGCATGGTCGGAATAGGGCTCAGTCCCTTGGAGAGCTTGCCGAAAGTGAGAGAGAGAAATAAGGTTTCAAGTCGAGGCGACTAACTGGGCACCAATTCTTACCACATTTCGGAATACAATGACTACTACTTGAAGCCTATCGCTAACCGATATAGTAGTTATTTGAAAAACACTGAAGATTTCCTGTCAAAACTTTCCAGCATCCAAGCTCCTCCCAACACCTTACTTGTCACTATGGATATTGAATCCATGTACATTAATATTGACATTGATAAAGGTATTCAAGCTGTTAAAGATGCTTTTCAAAGATTTCCCGATCCCAATCGCCCAGACGAAGAACTTTTGGAATTATTAGAAATTAGTCTAAAAGGTAATGACTTCGAATTTAATGGAGAGTTCTATCAACAAATTAGTGGTTGTGCAATGGGTAAAAAGTTCAGTCCAAATTTTGCCACTATCTATGTAGCTCATTGGGAAGAACAGGCTTTAAGAAAATTAGATAAACAGCCTCTCTTATACCTCAGATATTTAGATGACATTTTTGTACTTTATAACCATTCCAAGGAAGATTTCGGAGTATTTTTCGAAACTCTAAATAACCATGACCCAAATATCAAACTCGAAGAAGTTATTCATGACTCTTCTGTGGATTTTTTGGACCTAACAGTTTTTAAGGGACCTGGGTTTCAGAACACTGGATATTTAGATTACAAGGTCTTTTTTAAACCAACTGATACCCATGAACTCCTACATGCCAAATCTTTTCACCCGACCCATATATTTAAGGGCATAGTCAAATCTCAAATCATTCGATTCCATAGAAATTCGAGCGATATACAGTATTTTCACCACTCATGTGCGATCCTGTTTCGGGCATTGAAACCTAGAGGCTATTCCGCCCGGTTTTTACGGCATATTAAATCTGAAACACTTCGCCAAATCACAAACTGGCAGATAAATGACGGTCGTGAGTCAGAACTTGTAAGGATAAAACATAAACGCCCTAATCATGGCAATGGTACGACCTCCAAATGTCTAAAACCTCAGTGTAAACTGGGCGAAGTACTTGCTACACAATCAACTTTCAAAAGCGAACAGACCAAAAATGAATACAAGCTTAAGGATCAACTAAACTGTGACACGGAGAATGTAATTTATTTAATTACGTGCCGAAAATGCCTGAAACAGTATGTGGGCGAAACTAAGAATAAACTTCGATATCGTGCCAACAGACATAAATCAGACATCAGTCTAGACAACGAAGGCCCAGTCAATGAGCATTTTAATCTACCGGAACATTCATTTCAGCACCATTTTCAAATTATGCCAATAGAAAGAATTCCTACATTTCCAACACAGGAAGAAACTGACAATCACCGCGCACTCCGTGAATCCTTTTGGATCAAAACACTTCAAACACGGCAACCCTTTGGTATGAACATAGACCCAGGTAAAGTTGCTAACAAAGAGTTTATTCCCTTCGTTCTCCAATATAGCCGTAGGAATGTTGAAGCGGCCCGTATACTGAAGGAGGAATACGAAACACTCCAAACAAAACTCCGCTTACCATTTAATCTGAGACCTATCATAGCGTACTCAAAAAATCGGAGCTTACGCGATTTATTGGTAAGGAGTAAACTTCATCCTACAACGTGATCATTATCACGTGAAATTCTACATGGCATATAAAGCTAATTTATAGCGGCCCTATTTGAACTCTATACGAAACTTGTCTCTAGGTACATTTTTAAGATAAGAGATTTGGAAAATCCCTGTGCCCGTGCCTTCCACTTTTGAAAAATGTATATGTATGCCTGTGCCAGGTTTCTAAATTGTTCCTATAAAGCTCTAATATATTCATTGTTTACCTATGAGTTACACCGTCTAAACAAACTGAATTTTTTGGTATTGTACTTATCCCCCTAAAACAAGTATTTATGAAATCCTACAATTTTGAACCAAATAGTTTTTACTATGATCTAATTGCTTGAGTAAACATTTTATGATCAAATATAGGGGCAGGGTCTCCAGACAGTGTGTCTCTTTCCTGCTGATTAGGCAACACTAGAAATGTTATGCAGGTTTAGAAGATAAATGTTGTTAATTCTTGCCGGACAATGAGTTACTAAACACCTACTTAACAGTCAAAACAAACAATACTGATCTCAACAGACCCCATACAGACATAGCTGGCAAGAGCCTAACCATGCCAACTGGTTAGTATTCAAACATTTAAAAACAATGATTAAACACACAGGATACAACTATGGATGTTCAGATTATTCTAAAGTAAACATATGACATAGGTAGTCAACTTAAAAACACATCTTTCCAACAGTTGAGGTAGTTATTGTTTTTTGTTTTTTTTGCAAGCCTCTTTCCCACATCTTGCAGCTTTTTGAGGGTATAAAACAAGTACTTTACCATTAGAAATTCAGACTTGTTTCAGGCTACTGAGGAAGGAAAACCCATCCGAAAAGCTTCTAGCCACAGACGGTGTAACATTTGGCCATTTCCAATTTTTTTCGTTTGTATCATACATGTATTACTAATCAATCTTCGTTTCAGTTTCACTTGATTTTATTTGTACGTAATTTGTTGATCTATCTATTATTTTTATTATATAAATTTTTCTTCCAGTAATTGTCTTCTAGAAATTTGTATTATCATAACATATTTTATATTTACATGTATTATAAACCTTATATCTATCAAAGTTAACGTGCAGCATAATTTAACTAGCTTTTCCATTTTTTCCTATATTACTTCTGATATCCAGTACATAATTATTCTCTATACCAAAATTTTACTGAATTGCCATTTGTCCTAATTCTTTCTTCCCTTTCAGTTTCCCAAAAAGCTTGTTTTTCATCAAAATTACAAGTTCATACCTCATTTTTCGAAATTTTATAAACAATTTATAGAGACAACAATTATATTATAACAAAAATTATGGCCAGGAAAAACGGCTCTACAAACAAAAGACGGAATTTTCGTCAACCTCCGTCTCAACGTTCGGCCCCCAAAAACGCTTCCAACCAGACTTTTTCGGCTTTCTCTGGTCTGGTCAAAGCGATGTATCAGATACTTCAGTGCCTGCATCATATTGGCATCATAGAGGAGCATTTGGCAAACGACTCCCTTCCAAATTCCTTGATACGTAGAGTTGAGGATATGAACAATTTCTTTAAGCCAGCACAACGAACTCCTGACTTTGACTTTAGCATTGGACTGATCAATCAAAATTGGGCAAAGAAAAGTCTTATGGAGCTGGTTGGACATTACAAGAATTGCTTAACAAAATTGAAGTCACAGGTTATTTCGGCCAAATCTTCAAAAACCCTGGACTTCGACCGTGCATTTTCTAATGCCTTAAAATGGGGAAACGAAAACTACAAATCCAAATTGACAGACAGCACTATTTCGTCCTTTCGGAAATTTGTTTCGAATCTGAGTCCCCCTATGGTATCGGAGAATCGTTCGGGTAGTAACCAGCCGACTACCACTCCTCCGATATCTCGGCAAAATACTCGAGCACGGTCACAATCTCCTCTGCCCTCTACTTCGCGTGGAAATTTGGAAACGCTAGCCACCCCGCCCAGGGAGGCTGGTACTTCCAATACCCATGCTACCAACCCTCCTGTTCGCCGACCCCCACCTAACCATTCTTCATCTACTATATCTTCTCGACCTACTCTTCTATCCCCAGGTACCACTCCTAGACCTACCAACCCTGCTCCTTCTACTTCCACTAATACCTATGCTGGCGCTGCAAGGTCTCCTCCATCAAACGATATGCGCTCATCATATCGTCAAAATTCGAACCCGAAATTCTGGCAATTTAGGCACGAAACTCAAAACAAATGGGAATGGCGCCTCCCAGCAGTTACCAAAAAGGTTCTGCTTTTCGGCTCATCAAATCTTTCACGTATTAATTCGGACCCTCATCCTGATGTGCAAGTAGAGTGCTATCCTGGCGCTAAGTTTCAACATTTTACAAAGATTTTGGACCGCTACAACGGGCCTTCCCAACCCGACAAAATTCTCTTGAATATTGGTGTAAATAACAAAGCAGAAAATCCTTCAAAAGCCAGAAGTAATATGAGCAATATGTTGAGCTGTTTGAGACGTAAATTTCCCAAGTCAAAATTGTATTTTATACAGCTCCAAGTTTCGGACACACTTCCAGCCAGTGAATGCTTTTGCATAAATCAGATAAATGAATTTGCCTCTTCAAAAAGACAACTCAAAATTATCCATAGAATCGATCCTGGCAAATTCAAGGTTGGTAGGGACAATATTCACTGGACTGAAGATACGGCGAATTGCCTGTATTCTCACTGGCTCAATACTATAGGTTTAAACTAAATTTGGGACAGGGCACGTGCCACCCTACCCTTGGTCTAGGTACTAGTATAATAAATCTGACTGGTGACCTTGAACTAACAAAATCTGACATCTCTCTTCTCAGTCGGGGCCTTTCCTTTGTCCCGACACCTAGATCAAAACCTACACCTGAGGACCGCATAGATCAACATATAGAGAAGATGATGCAAACATCTGACATCACTAATGAATTCAATCGTCGGGTGAGTCTGGCAGACCGCTTCAGATTTTCAGCTGGAGAAAGACCACCCTTCACAGAGAAATCTGGGTATGTACCACCAAATGTTGACCAAGAAATTCCAAAAGCTGTTAAGGCCCTTTCAGAACGAATTAATGACCTAATTTCAAATGGGCGATTCGGAAACATTCCAAACTTATCCTTCTATGAACGCCAATCATTAACAAAACTACGCAAAAACCACAAAATCGTGTTAAAACCTGCAGATAAGGGCTCAGCTACAGTTATAATGTCAAGGGAAAACTATGTCAAAGAAGCCCAAAGGTTACTTGGCAACCCTAAACATTACAAAAAACTGGATGGAGAAATATGGCCCCAAGATCATCCAAGGCTGCTCAACATTGTGGCAGATCTAAATAGGAGGCAAATCATTTCGAACAAACAGTGTGAATACTTAGCACCCAAAAGAGACGCAAGATCGAGACAGTTCTATATCTTACCAAAAATTCATAACCCTATAGATAAGTGGATAGATAACCTTACACCCCCTGGGCGCCCTATTGTTTCAGACTGTGGGTCAAATTCTTACCACATTTCGGAATACATTGACTACTACTTGAAGCCTATCGCTAACCGATATAGTAGTTATTTGAAAAACACTGAAGATTTCCTGTCAAAACTTTCCAGCATCCAAGCTCCTCCCAACACCTTACTTGTCACTATGGATATTGAATCCATGTACATTAATATTGACATTGATAAAGGTATTCAAGCTGTTAAAGATGCTTTTCAAAGATTTCCCGATCCCAATCGCCCAGACGAAGAACTTTTGGAATTATTAGAAATTAGTCTAAAAGGTAATGACTTCGAATTTAATGGAGAGTTCTATCAACAAATTAGTGGTTGTGCAATGGGTAAAAAGTTCAGTCCAAATTTTGCCACTATCTATGTAGCTCATTGGGAAGAACAGGCTTTAAGAAAATTAGATAAACAGCCTCTCTTATACCTCAGATATTTAGATGACATTTTTGTACTTTATAACCATTCCAAGGAAGATTTCGGAGTATTTTTCGAAACTCTAAATAACCATGACCCAAATATCAAACTCGAAGTAGTTATTCATGACTCTTCTGTGGATTTTTTGGACCTAACAGCTTTTAAGGGACCTGGGTTTCAGAACACTGGATATTTAGATTACAAGGTCTTTTTTAAACCAACTGATACCCACGAACTCCTACATGCCAAATCTTTTCACCCGACCCATATATTTAAGGGCATAGTCAAATCTCAAATCATTCGATTCCATAGAAATTCGAGCGATATACAGTATTTTCACCACTCATGTGCGATCCTGTTTCGGGCATTGAAACCTAGAGGCTATTCCGCCCGGTTTTTACGGCATATTAAATCTGAAACACTTCGCCAAATCACAAACTGCCAGATAAATGACGGTCGTGAGTCAGAACTTGTAAGGATAAAACATAAACGCCCTAATCATGGCAATGGTACGACCTCCAAATGTCTAAAACCTCAGTGTAAACTGGACGAAGTACTTGCTACACAATCAACTTTCAAAAGCGAACAGACCAAAAATGAATACAAGCTTAAGGATCAACTAAACTGTGACACGGAGAATGTAATTTATTTAATTACGTGCCGAAAATGCCTGAAACAGTATGTGGGCGAAACTAAGAACAAACTTCGATATCGTGCCAACAGACATAAATCAGACATCAGTCTAGACAATGAAGGCCCGGTCAATGAGCATTTTAATCTACCGGAACATTCATTTCAGCACCATTTTCAAATTATGCCAATAGAAAGAATTCCTACATTTCCAACACAGGAAGAAACTGACAATCACCGCGCACTTCGTGAATCCTTTTGGATCAAAACACTTCAAACACGGCAACCCTTTGGTATGAACATAGACCCAGGTAAAGTTGCTAACAAAGAGTTTATTCCCTTCGTTCTCCAATATAGCCGTAGGAATGTTGAAGCGGCCCGTATACTGAAGGAGGAATACGAAACACTCCAAACAAAACTCCGCTTGCCATTTAATCTGAGACCTATCATAGCGTACTCAAAAAATCGGAGCTTACGCGATTTATTGGTAAGGAGTAAACTTCATCCCACATCGTGATCATTATCACGTGAAATTCTACATGGCATAAGCTAATATATAGCGGCCCTATTTGAACTCTATACGAAACTTGTCTCTAGGAACATTTTTAAGATAAGAGATTTATAAATCCCTGTGCCCGTGCCTTCCACTTTTGAAAAATGTATATGTATGCCTGTGCCAGGTTTCTAAATTGTTCCTATAAAGCTCTAATATATTCATTGTTTACCTATGAGTTACACCGTCTAAACAAACTGAATTTTTTGGTATTGTAATTATCCCCCTAAAACAAGTAGTTATGAAATCCTACAATTTTGAACCAAATAGTTTTTACTATGGTCTAATTGCTTGAGTAAACATTTTATGGTCAAATGTAGGGGCAGGGTCTCCAGACAGTGTGTCTCTTTCCTGCTGATTAGGCAACACTAGAAATGTTATGCAGGTTTAGAAGATAAATGTTGTTACTTCTTGCCGGACAATGAGTTACTAAACACCTACTTAACAGTCAAAACAAACAATACTGATCTCAACAGACCCCATACAGACATAGCTGGCAAGAGCCTAACCATGCCAACTGGTTAGTATTCAAACATTTAAAAACAATGATTAAACACACAGGATACAACTATGGATGTTCAGATTATTCTAAAGTAAACATATGACATAGGTAGTCACCTTAAAACACATCTTTCCAACAGTTGAGGTAGTTATTGTTTTCTATGTTTTTTTTGCAAGCCTCTTTCCCACATCTTGCTGCCTTTTGAGGGTATAAAACGAGTGCTTTACCATTAGAAATTCAGACTTGTTTCAGGCTACTGAGGAAGGAAAACCCATCCGAAAAGCTTCTAGCCACAGACGGTGTAACATTTGGCCATTTCCATTTTTTTTCTTTTGCATCATACATGTATTACTAATCAATCTTTGTTTCAGTTTATTTGATTTTATTTGTATGTAATTTGTTGATCTATCTATTATTTTCATTATCTAGATTTTTTCTTCCAGTCATTGTCTTATAGGAAATTTGTATTATCATAACATATTTTATATTTACATGTATTATAAACCTTATATCTATCAAAGTTAACGTGCAGCATAATTTAATTAGTTTTTCCATTTTTTCCTATATTACTTCTGATATCCAGTATACATAATTATTCTCTATACTAAAATTTAACTGAATTGCCATTTGTCCTAATTCTTTCTTCCCTTTCAGTTTCCCAAAAAGCTTGTTTTTCATCAAAATTTCAAGTTCATACCTCATTTTTCGAAATTTTATAACCATTTATAGAGACAAAAATTATATTATAACAAAATTATGGCCAGGAATAACGGTTCTACAAACAAAAGACGGAATTTTCGTCAACCTCCGTCTCAACGTTCGGCCCCCAAAAACGCTTCCAACCAGACTTTTTCGGCTTTCTCTGGTCTGGTCAAAGCGCTGTATCAGGTACTTCAGTGCCTGCATCATATTGGCATCATAGAGGAGCATTTGGCAAACGACTCCCTTCCAAATTCCTTGAGACGTAGAGTTGAGGATATGAACAATTTCTTTAAGCCAGCACAACGAACTCCTGACTTTGACTTTAGCATTGGACTGATCAATCAAAATTGGGCAAAGAAAAGTCTTATGGAGCTGGTTGGACATTACAAGAATTGCTTAACAAAATTGAAGTCACAGGTTATTTCGGCCAAATCTTCAAAAACCCTGGACTTCGACCGTGCATTTTCTAATGCCTTAAAATGGGGAAACGAAAACTACAAATCCAAATTGACAGACAGCACTATTTCGTCCTTTCGGAAATTTGTTTCGAATCTGAGTCCCCCTATGGTATCGGAGAATCGTTCGGGTAGTAACCAGCCGACTACCACTCCTCCGATATCTCGGCAAAATACTCGAGCACGGTCACAATCTCCTCTGCCCTCTACTTCGCGTGGAAATTTGGAAACGCTAGCCACCCCGCCCAGGGAGGCTGGTACTTCCAATACCCATGCTACCAACCCTCCTGTTCGCCGACCCCCACCTAACCATTCTTCATCTACTGTATCTTCTCGACCTACTCTTCTATCCCCAGGTACCACTCCTAGACCTACCAACCCTGCTCCTTCTACTTCCACTAATACCTATGCTGGCGCTGCAAGGTCTCCTCCATCAAACGATATGCGCTCATCATATCGTCAAAATTCGAACCCGAAATTCTGGCAATTTAGGCACGAAACTCAAAACAAATGGGAATGGCGCCTCCCAGCAGTTACCAAAAAGGTTCTGCTTTTCGGCTCATCAAATCTTTCACGTATTAATTCGGACCCTCATCCTGATGTGCAAGTAGAGTGCTATCCTGGCGCTAAGTTTCAACATTTTACAAAGATTTTGGACCGCTACAACGGGCCTTCCCAACCCGACAAAATTCTCTTGAATATTGGTGTAAATAACAAAGCAGAAGATCCTTCAAAAGCCAGAAGTAATATGAGCAACATGTTGAGCTGTTTGAGACGTAAATTTCCCAAGTCAAAATTGTATTTTATACAGCTCCAAGTTTCGGACACACTTCCAGCCAGTGAATGCTTTTGCATAAATCAGATAAATGAATTTGCCTCTTCAAAAAGACAACTCAAAATTATCCATAGAATCGATCCTGGCAAATTCAAGGTTGGTAGGGACAATATTCACTGGTCTGAAGATACGGCGAATTGCCTGTATTCTCACTGGCTCAATACTATAGGTTTAAACTAAATTTGGGACAGGGCACGTGCCACCCTACCCTTGGTCTAGGTACTAGTATAATAAATCTGACTGGTGACCTTGAACTAACAAAATCTGACATCTCTCTTCTCAGTCGGGGCCTTTCCTTTGTCCCGACACCTAGATCAAAACCTACACCTGAGGACCGCATAGATCAACATATAGAGAAGATGATGCAAACATCTGAGATCACTAATGAATTCAATCGTCGGGTGAGTCTAGCAGACCGCTTCAGATTTTCAGCTGGAGAAAGACCACCCTTCACAGAGAAATCTGGGTATGTACCACCAAATGTTGACCAAGAAATTCCAAAAGCTGTTAAGGCCCTTTCAGAACGAATTAATGACCTAATTTCAAATGGGCGATTCGGAAACATTCCAAACTTATCCTTCTATGAACGCCAATCTTTAACAAAACTACGCAAAAACCACAAAATCGTGTTAAAACCTGCAGATAAGGGCTCAGCTACAGTTATAATGTCAAGGGAAAACTATGTCAAAGAAGCCCAAAGGTTACTTGGCAACCCTAAACATTACAAAAACTGGATGGAGAAATATGGCCCCAAGATCATCCAAGGCTGCTCAACATTGTGGCAGATCTAAATAGGAGGCAAATCATTTCGAACAAACAGTGTGAATACTTAGCACCCAAAAGAGACGCAAGATCGAGACAGTTCTATATCTTACCAAAAATTCATAAACCTATAGATAAGTGGATAGATAACCTTACACCCCCTGGGCGCCCTATTGTTTCAGACTGTGGGTCAAATTCTTACCACATTTCGGAATACATTGACTACTACTTGAAGCCTATCGCTAACCGATATAGTAGTTATTTGAAAAACACTGAAGATTTCCTGTCAAAACTTTCCAGCATCCAAGCTCCTCCCAACACCTTACTTGTCACTATGGATATTGAATCCATGTACATTAATATTGACATTGATAAAGGTATTCAAGCTGTTAAAGATGCTTTTCAAAGATTTCCCGATCCCAATCGCCCAGACGAAGAACTTTTGGAATTATTAGAAATTAGTCTAAAAGGTAATGACTTCGAATTTAATGGAGAGTTCTATCAACAAATTAGTGGTTGTGCAATGGGTAAAAAGTTCAGTCCAAATTTTGCCACTATCTATGTAGCTCATTGGGAAGAACAGGCTTTAAGAAAATTAGATAAACAGCCTCTCTTATACCTCAGATATTTAGATGACATTTTTGTACTTTATAACCATTCCAAGGAAGATTTCGGAGTATTTTTCGAAACTCTAAATAACCATGACCCAAATATCAAACTCGAAGTAGTTATTCATGACTCTTCTGTGGATTTTTTGGACCTAACAGTTTTTAAGGGACCTGGGTTTCAGAACACTGGATATTTAGATTACAAGGTCTTTTTTAAACCAACTGATACCCACGAACTCCTACATGCCAAATCTTTTCACCCGACCCATATATTTAAGGGCATAGTCAAATCTCAAATCATTCGATTCCATAGAAATTCGAGCGATATACAGTATTTTCACCACTCATGTGCGATCCTGTTTCGGGCATTGAAACCTAGAGGCTATTCCGCCCGGTTTTTACGGCATATTAAATCTGAAACACTTCGCCAAATCACAAACTGCCAGATAAATGACGGTCGTGAGTCAGAACTTGTAAGGATAAAACATAAACGCCCTAATCATGGCAATGGTACGACCTCCATATGTCTAAAACCTCAGTGTAAACTGGACGAAGTACTTGCTACACAATCAACTTTCAAAAGCGAACAGACCAAAAATGAATACAAGCTTAAGGATCAACTAAACTGTGACACGGAGAATGTAATTTATTTAATTACGTGCCGAAAATGCCTGAAACAGTATGTGGGCGAAACTAAGAACAAACTTCGATATCGTGCCAACAGACATAAATCAGACATCAGTCTAGACAATGAATTAAGGCCCGGTCAATGAGCATTTTAATCTACCGGAACATTCATTTCAGCACCATTTTCAAATTATGCCAATAGAAAGAATTCCTACATTTCCAACACAGGAAGAAACTGACAATTACAACACATATAAGGGAAGTGGGAAGAGGTGCCGACATACTGACTGCGTCACATGACTTCACAGAATAGTCTTCTGGTTAACCTATTCTAAAGCACATACCAAGAATCTAACGATTCGTGATATGTGTTGTATCTCAGGTACGCTTTTATTGTACCTGTTCATGTGGCAACTTGGATGATATGACCACACGGCCCCTAGCACCGGCATAAGCGGTATTAGATACAAATCTAGAGAGCTATGATGGAAATGCTCTGACAACTCGTATACTGGTAATTGGTGAGCTGTTTCGCTGTGACAACTCGTACATCACCGCGCACTTCGAGAATCCTTTTGGATCAAAACACTTCAAACACGGCAACCCTTTGGTATGAACATAGACCCAGGTAAAGTTGCTAACAAAGAGTTTATTCCCTTCGTTCTCCAATATAGCCGTAGGAATGTTGAAGCGGCCCGTATACTGAAGGAGGAATACGAAACACTCCAAACAAAACTCCGCTTGCCATTTAATCTAAGACCTGTCATAGCGTACTCGAAAAATCGGAGCTTACGCGATTTATTGGTAAGGAGTAAACTTCATCCCACATCGTGATCATTATCACGTGAAATTCTACATGGCATAAGCTAAGATATAGCGGCCCTATTTGAACTCTATACGAAACTTGTCTCTAGGAACATTTTTAAGATAAGAGATTGATAAATCCCTGTGCCAGTGCCTTCCACTTTTGAAAAATGTATATGTATGCCTGTGCCAGGTTTCTAAATTGTTCCTATAAAGCTCTAATATATTCATTGTTTACCTATGAGCCCGTTCCTTCTCATTCACCAAACGCTATATAGACGATCTTCTCGCTGTGGATAATCGCTATATAAATGACGCAGTGAAGGATATATATCCACCTTCACTGGATTTGAAGGAAACTACAGATAGCCCTACAGGCACATCTTATTTAGATCTCTATCTCTATAAAAATGAAGCGGGCATTCTCTCTCGTCGACTTTATGACAAAAGAGATGATTACAATTTCGACATCGTAAACTATCCCTTTCTGGATAGTAATATTCCAGTGGGACCTGCATATGGCGTATACATATCTCGCTTAGTAGCAATTGCTAGATCCTGTGTTAAATGTGATGATTTTAATCAACGTCACAAAACATTGTTGCAGAAACTTATAAAACAGGGCTATTCCACCAAGCGCCTCCACTCAAAGTTTCTCAAATTTGGCGATACATATCGCATGCTGATAGCAAAATACGAACGTAGCGTGCAAGATCTATGGCGCTACGTTTCGTAACTTGTGTCTAATTCCGCTTAACCCGGGGCTAGGGGCCGTATGAACCCATGTACTTCAAGATCCTCATGGTACTCATATGAACAGTCACAATCAAAGCGTGACTGAGATACATCTTTTTTTAGATGACGACTCTATAACGAATATTATGGATTAAGAATACTGATCAGCGATACGGATTTGATATTTTTGGAACATCATGATGTCTTGCCGGCATCATTGAAAACTGTTGACCGCTTCTCTCTTGCAGGAAACAAGCCTATGTTTATGTATACTATGATTGTCTTTTTGAATTTGGTGCTAATACTGTTATATGGAAAATGGAATAGGTCTTTGGATTATGGACGCGGATATTCTCTAATGGACGACGGCTGGATTATGAATGACGGACTAGACGCTTGTAATTTACACCGTCTAAACAAACTGAATTTTTTGGTATTGTAATTATCCCCCTAAAACAAGTAGATATGAAATCCTACAATTTTGAACCAAATAGTTTTTACTATGGTCTAATTGCTTGAGTAAACATTTTATGATCAAATGAAGGGGCAGGGTCTCCAGACAGTGTGTCTCTTTCCTGCTGATTGGCAACACTAGAAATGTTATGCAGGTTTAGAAGATAAATGTTGTTACTTCTTGCCGGACAATGAGTTACTAAACACCTACTTAACAGTCAAAACAAACAATACTGATCTCAACAGACCCCATACAGACATAGCTGGCAAGAGCCTAACCATGCCAACTGGTTAGTATTCAAACATTTAAAAACAATGATTAAACACACAGGATACAACTATGGATGTTCAGATTATTCTAAAGTAAACATATGACATAGGTAGTCACCTTGAAAACACATCTTTCCAACAGTTGAGGTAGTTATTGTTTTTTATGTTTTTTTTGCAAGCCTCTTTCCCACATCTTGCTGCTTTTTGAGGGTATAAAACGAGTGCTTTACCATTAGAAATTCAGACTTTTTTCAGGCTACTGAGGAAGGAAAACCCATCCGAAAAGCTTCTAGCCACAGACGGTGTAACATTTGGCCATTTCCATTTTTTTTCTTTTGCATCATACATGTATTACTAATCAATCTTTGTTTCAGTTTATTTGATTTTATTTGTATGTAATTTGTTGATCTATCTATTATTTTCATTATCTAGATATTTTCTTCCAGTCATTGTCTTATAGGAAATTTGTATTATCATAACATATTTTATATTTACATGTATTATAAACCTTATATCTATCAAAGTTAACGTGCAGCATAATTTAATTAGTTTTTCCATTTTTTCCTATATTACTTCTGATATCCAGTATACATAATTATTCTCTATACTAAAATTTAACTGAATTGCCATTTGTCCTAATTCTTTCTTCCCTTTCAGTTTCCCAAAAAAGCTTGTTTTTCATCAAAATTTCAAGTTCATACCTCATTTTTCGAAATTTTATAACCATTTATAGAGACAAAAATTATATTATAACAAAATTATGGCCAGGAATAACGGCTCTACAAACAAAAGACGGAATTTTCGTCAACCTCCGTCTCAACGTTCGGCCCCCAAAAACGCTTCCAACCAGACTTTTTCGGCTTTCTCTGGTCTGGTCAAAGCGCTGTATCAGGTACTTCAGTGCCTGCATCATATTGGCATCATAGAGGAGCATTTGGCAAACGACTCCCTTCCAAATTCCTTGAGACGTAGAGTTGAGGATATGAACAATTTCTTTAAGCCAGCACAACGAACTCCTGACTTTGACTTTAGCATTGGACTGATCAATCAAAATTGGGCAAAGAAAAGTCTTATGGAGCTGGTTGGACATTACAAGAATTGCTTAACAAAATTGAAGTCACAGGTTATTTCGGCCAAATCTTCAAAAACCCTGGACTTCGACCGTGCATTTTCTAATGCCTTAAAATGGGGAAACGAAAACTACAAATCCAAATTGACAGACAGCACTATTTCGTCCTTTCGGAAATTTGTTTCGAATCTGAGTCCCCCTATGGTATCGGAGAATCGTTCGGGTAGTAACCAGCCGACTACCACTCCTCCGATATCTCGGCAAAATACTCGAGCACGGTCACAATCTCCTCTGCCCTCTACTTCGCGTGGAAATTTGGAAACGCTAGCCACCCCGCCCAGGGAGGCTGGTACTTCCAATACCCATGCTACCAACCCTCCTGTTCGCCGACCCCCACCTAACCATTCTTCATCTACTATATCTTCTCGACCTACTCTTCTATCCCCAGGTACCACTCCTAGACCTACCAACCCTGCTCCTTCTACTTCCACTAATACCTATGCTGGCGCTGCAAGGTCTCCTCCATCAAACGATATGCGCTCATCATATCGTCAAAATTCGAACCCGAAATTCTGGCAATTTAGGCACGAAACTCAAAACAAATGGGAATGGCGCCTCCCAGCAGTTACCAAAAAGGTTCTGCTTTTCGGCTCATCAAATCTTTCACGTATTAATTCGGACCCTCATCCTGATGTGCAAGTAGAGTGCTATCCTGGCGCTAAGTTTCAACATTTTACAAAGATTTTGGACCGCTACAACGGGCCTTCCCAACCCGACAAAATTCCCTTGAATATTGGTGTAAATAACAAAGCAGAAGATCCTTCAAAAGCCAGAAGTAATATGAGCAATATGTTGAGCTGTTTGAGACGTAAATTTCCCAAGTCAAAATTGTATTTTATACAGCTCCAAGTTTCGGACACACTTCCAGCCAGTGAATGCTTTTGCATAAATCAGATAAATGAATTTGCCTCTTCAAAAAGACAACTCAAAATTATCCATAGAATCGATCCTGGCAAATTCAAGGTTGGTAGGGACAATATTCACTGGACTGAAGATACGGCGAATTGCCTGTATTCTCACTGGCTCAATACTATAGGTTTAAACTAAATTTGGGACAGGGCACGTGCCACCCTACCCTTGGTCTAGGTACTAGTATAATAAATCTGACTGGTGACCTTGAACTAACAAAATCTGACATCTCTCTTCTCAGTCGGGGCCTTTCCTTTGTCCCGACACCTAGATCAAAACCTACACCTGAGGACCGCATAGATCAACATATAGAGAAGATGATGCAAACATCTGAGATCACTAATGAATTCAATCGTCGGGTGAGTCTAGCAGACCGCTTCAGATTTTCAGCTGGAGAAAGACCACCCTTCACAGAGAAATCTGGGTATGTACCACCAAATGTTGACCAAGAAATTCCAAAAGCTGTTAAGGCCCTTTCAGAACGAATTAATGACCTAATTTCAAATGGGCGATTCGGAAACATTCCAAACTTATCCTTCTATGAACGCCAATCATTAACAAAACTACGCAAAAACCACAAAATCGTGTTAAAACCTGCAGATAAGGGCTCAGCTACAGTTATAATGTCAAGGGAAAACTATGTCAAAGAAGCCCAAAGGTTACTTGGCAACCCTAAACATTACAAAAAACTGGATGGAGAAATATGGCCCCAAGATCATCCAAGGCTGCTCAACATTGTGGCAGATCTAAATAGGAGGCAAATCATTTCGAACAAACAGTGTGAATACTTAGCACCCAAAAGAGACGCAAGATCGAGACAGTTCTATATCTTACCAAAAATTCATAACCCTATAGATAAGTGGATAGATAACCTTACACCCCCTGGGCGCCCTATTGTTTCAGACTGTGGGTCAAATTCTTACCACATTTCGGAATACATTGACTACTACTTGAAGCCTATCGCTAACCGATATAGTAGTTATTTGAAAAACACTGAAGATTTCCTGTCAAAACTTTCCAGCATCCAAGCTCCTCCCAACACCTTACTTGTCACTATGGATATTGAATCCATGTACATTAATATTGACATTGATAAAGGTATTCAAGCTGTTAAAGATGCTTTTCAAAGATTTCCCGATCCCAATCGCCCAGACGAAGAACTTTTGGAATTATTAGAAATTAGTCTAAAAGGTAATGACTTCGAATTTAATGGAGAGTTCTATCAACAAATTAGTGGTTGTGCAATGGGTAAAAAGTTCAGTCCAAATTTTGCCACTATCTATGTAGCTCATTGGGAAGAACAGGCTTTAAGAAAATTAGATAAACAGCCTCTCTTATACCTCAGATATTTAGATGACATTTTTGTACTTTATAACCATTCCAAGGAAGATTTCGGAGTATTTTTCGAAACTCTAAATAACCATGACCCAAATATCAAACTCGAAGTAGTTATTCATGACTCTTCTGTGGATTTTTTGGACCTAACAGCTTTTAAGGGACCTGGGTTTCAGAACACTGGATATTTAGATTACAAGGTCTTTTTTAAACCAACTGATACCCACGAACTCCTACATGCCAAATCTTTTCACCCGACCCATATATTTAAGGGCATAGTCAAATCTCAAATCATTCGATTCCATAGAAATTCGAGCGATATACAGTATTTTCACCACTCATGTGCGATCCTGTTTCGGGCATTGAAACCTAGAGGCTATTCCGCCCGGTTTTTACGGCATATTAAATCTGAAACACTTCGCCAAATCACAAACTGCCAGATAAATGACGGTCGTGAGTCAGAACTTGTAAGGATAAAACATAAACGCCCTAATCATGGCAATGGTACGACCTCCAAATGTCTAAAACCTCAGTGTAAACTGGACGAAGTACTTGCTACACAATCAACTTTCAAAAGCGAACAGACCAAAAATGAATACAAGCTTAAGGATCAACTAAACTGTGACACGGAGAATGTAATTTATTTAATTACGTGCCGAAAATGCCTGAAACAGTATGTGGGCGAAACTAAGAACAAACTTCGATATCGTGCCAACAGACATAAATCAGACATCAGTCTAGACAATGAAGGCCCGGTCAATGAGCATTTTAATCTACCGGAACATTCATTTCAGCACCATTTTCAAATTATGCCAATAGAAAGAATTCCTACATTTCCAACACAGGAAGAAACTGACAATCACCGCGCACTTCGAGAATCCTTTTGGATCAAAACACTTCAAACACGGCAACCCTTTGGTATGAACATAGACCCAGGTAAAGTTGCTAACAAAGAGTTTATTCCCTTCGTTCTCCAATATAGCCGTAGGAATGTTGAAGCGGCCCGTATACTGAAGGAGGAATACGAAACACTCCAAACAAAACTCCGCTTGCCATTTAATCTGAGACCTGTCATAGCGTACTCGAAAAATCGGAGTTTACGCGATT